>JAVHZZ010000002.1:179603051-179895551 GCA_036250195.1 Mixophyes australis | reverse complement strand
TTTGGGTTAGGGTTAGGGTTAGGGTTAGGGGGTTAGGGTTAGGGTTAGGGTTAGGGGGTTAAGGTTAGGTTTAAGGGGTTAGGGTTAGGGGGTTAGGGTTATGGTTAGGATTAGGGTTAGGGTTAGGGTTAGGATTAGGGCTAGGATTAGGGATTAGGGTTAGGGTTAGGGTTTGGGGTTAGAGTTGGGGTTAGGGTTAGGGTTAGGGGTTAGGGGTCAGGGTTAGGGTTAGGGTTAGGGTTAAGGGGTTAGGGTTAGGGTTAGGGTTAAGGGTAGGGTTAGAGGTTAGGGTTAGGATTAGGGTTAGGGTTAAGGTTAGGGTTAGGGGGTTAGGTTAGGTCAGGGTTAGGGGGTTAGGGTTAGGGTTAGGTGTTAGTGTTAGGGTAAGGGTTAGGGTTAGGGTTAGAGGTTAGGGTTAGGGTTAGGGTTAGGGGGTTAGGGTTAGGGTTAGGGGGTTAGGGTTAGGGTTAGGGGTTAGGTTAAGTGTTAGGGTTAGGGTTAGGGTTAGGGGTTAGGGTTAGGGTTAGGGTTAGTGGTTAGGGTTAGGGTTAGGGTTAGGGGTTAGGGTTAGGGTTAGAGGTTAGGGTTAGGGGGTTAGGGTTAGGGGTTAATGTTAGGGTTAGGGTTTATGGTTAGGGTTAGGGTTCATGATTCATATCTTGATTCATGATTCATGATTCGATTCATGATTCATTTCATGATTTATAATTCAATTCATGATTTATGATTCATGATTCATTTCATGATTCATGATTGAATTCAAAATTCATGATTCAATTCATGATTCATTTCATGATTCAACTTATGATTTATAATTCATGATTCAATTCATGATTCAATTCATGATTCATGATTCAATTCATGATTCCTGATTCAATTCATGATTCATGATTCAATTCATAATTCATGATTCATGATTCAATTCATGATTCATGATTCAATTCATGATTCAATTTATGATTCATGATTCCTGATTCAATTCATGATTCATGATTCAATTCAAGATTCATGGTTCATGATTCAATTCATGATTAATTATTCAATTCATGATTCATGATTCATTTCATGATTCATGATTCAATTCATCATTCAATTCATCATTCAACTTATGATTTATAATTCATGATTCAATTCATGATTCAATTCATGATTAATGATTCATGATTCAATTCATGATTCATGATTCAATTCATGAATCATGATTCGATTCATGATTTATGTTTCAATTCATGATTCAATTCTTGATTCAATTCATAATTCAATTCATTAATTATGATTCGATTCATGATTCATGTTTGAATTCATGATTCAATTCATGATTCATTTCATGATTCATGATTCAATTCATGATTAATGATTCGATTAATGATTCATGATTCATGATTCAATTCATGATTCATGATTCGATTTATGATTCATGATTCAATTCATGATTTAATTTATGATTCATGATTCCTGATTCAATTCATGATTCATGATTCAATTCATGATTCATGATTCCTTTCATGATTCATGATTCAATTCATGATTCAATTCATGATTCAATTTATGATTCATGATTCAATTCAAGATTCATGGTTCATGATTCAATTCATGATTCATGATTCAAATCATGATTCATGATTCATTTCATGATTCATGATTCAATTCATGATTCAATTCATGATTCAACTTATGATTTATAATTCATGATTCAATTCATGATTCAATTCATGATTAATGATTCATGATTCAATTCATGATTCATGATTCAATTCATGAATCATGATTCGATTCATGATTTATGTTTCAATTCATGATTCATGATTCAATTCATGAATCATGATTCGATTCATGATTTATGTTTGAATTCATGATTCAATTATTGATTCAATTCATAATTCAATTCATTATTCATGATTCGATTCATGATTCATGTTTGAATTCATGATTCAATTCATGATTCATTTCATGATTCATGATTCAATTCATGATTCATGATTCGATTCATGATACATGATTCATGATTCAATTCATGATTCATGATTCGATTTATGATTCATGATTCAATTCATGATTCATGATTCAATTCATGATTCATTTCATGATTCATGATTCAATTCAAAATTCATGATTCAATTCATGATTCATTTCATGATTCATGATTCATGATTCAATTCATGATTCAATTCATGATTCAACTTATGATTTATAATTCATGATTCAATTCATGATTCAATTCATGATTCATGATTCATGATTCAATTCATGATTCATGATTCAATTCATGATTCAAGATTTGATTCATGATTCATCATTCATCATTCAATTCATGATTCATGATTCAATTCATGATTCAATTTATGATTCATGATTCCTGATTCAATTCATGATTCATGATTCAATTCATGATTCATAATTCCTTTCATGATTCATGATTCAATTCATGATTCAATTCATGATTCAATTTATGATTCATGATTCAATTCAAGATTCATGATTCATGATTCAATTCATGATTCATGATTCAATTCATGATTCTTGATTCATTTCATGATTCATGATTCAATTCATGATTCAATTCATGATTCAACTTAAGATTTATAATTCATGATTCAATTCATGATTCAATTCATGATTCATGATTCATGATTCAATTCATGATTCATGATTCAATTTATGAATCATGATTCGATTCATGATTTATGTTTGAATTCATGATTCAATTCTTGATTCAATTCATAATTAAATTCATGATTCATGATTCGATTCATGATTCATGTTTGAATTCATGATTCAATTCATGATTCATTTCATGATTCATGATTCAATTCATGATTCATGATTCAATTCTTGATTTATGATTGATGATTCATGATTCAATTCATGATACATGATTCAATTCATGATTCATGATTCATTTCATGATTCATGATTCAATTCATGATTCGATTCATGATTCATGAGTCAATTCATAAATTCATGATTCAATTCATGATTCATGATTCAATTCTTGATTCATGATTCATGATTTAAATTATGATTCATGATTAAATTCATGATTCATGATTTATGATTCAATTCATGATTCATGATTTATTTCATGATTCAATTCATGATTCAATTCATGATTTATGATTCAATTCATGATTCATGATTCATGATTTAATTCATGATTCATGATTCATGATTCGATTTATAATTCATGATTCAATTCATGATGCATGATTCAATTTGTGATTCATGATTTAATTCATGATTCATGATTCATTTCATGATTCATTTCATGATTCAATTCATGATTTATGATTCAATTCATGATTCATGATTCATGATTTAATTCATGATTCATGATTCATGATTCGATTTATAATTCATGATTCAATTCATGATGCATGATTCAATTTGTGATTCATGATTTAATTCATGATTCATGATTCATTTCATGATTCATTTCATGATTCATGATTCATGATTCAATTCATGATTCATGATTCATTTCATGATTCATGATTTAATTCATGATTAAATTCATGATTCAATTTATGATTCATAATTCATGATTCAATTCATGATTCAATTCATGATTCATGATTCAAGATTCAATTAATGATTCATGATTCAATTCATGATTCATGATTCAATTCATGATTCATGATTCAATGCATGATTCAATTCTTGATTCAATTCATAATTCAATTCATGATTCATGATTCAATTCATGATTCATTACATGGTTCATGATTCAATTCATGATTCATGATTCATGATTCAATTTATGATTCATGATTCAATTCATGATTCATGATTTATTTCATGATTCATTTTATGATTCATAATTCAATTCATGATTCATGATTCAATTCATGAATCATGATACATGATTCAATTCATGAATAATTATTCATGATTCAATTCACGATTCATGATTCAATTCATGATTCATAATTCATAATTCAATTCATGATTAATGATTCAATTCATGATTCATGATTCAATTCATGATTTGATTCATGATTCATGATTCAATTCATGATTCATGACTTATGATTCAATTCATGATTCATGATTCAATTCATGATTTATGATTCATGATTCAATTCATGATTCATGATTCAATTCATGATTTATGATTCATGATTCAATTCATGAATCATTATTCATGATTCAATTCATGATTCATAATTCAATTCATGATTCATAATTCAATTCATGATTCATGATTCAATTCATGATTCGATTCATGATTTAATTCATGATTCGATTCATGATTCATGATTTAATTCATGATTCATGATTCATTTTATGATTCATTTCATGATTCATGATTCATGATTCAATTCATGATTCATGAGTCAATTCATGATTCTTGATTCATTTAATGATTCATGATTTAATTCATGATTGAATTCATGATTCAATTTATGATTCATAATTCATGATTCAATTCATGATTCAATTCATGATTCATGATTCATGATTCAATTCATGATTCATGATTCAATTCATAATTCATGATTCAATGCATGATTCAATTCTTGATTCAATTCATAATTCAATTCATGATTCATGATTCAATTCATGATTCAATTCATGATTTATGATTCAATTCATGATTTATTTCATGATTCATGATTCGATTCATAATTCATGATTCAATTCATGATTCAATTCTTGATTCAATTCATAATTCAATTCATGATTCATGATTCAATTCATGATTCAATTCATGATTTATGATTCAATTCATGATTTATTTCATGATTCATGATTCGATTCATAATTCATGATTCAATTCATGATTCAATTCATGATTTATGATTCAATTCATGATTCATGATTCATGATTTAATTCATGATTCATGATTTATGATTCATGATTCAATTTATAATTCATGATTCAATTCATGATGCATGATTCAATTTGTGATTCATGATTTAATTCATGATTCATGATTCATTTCATGATTCATGATTCATGATTCAATTCATGACTCATGAGTCAATTCATGACTCATGAGTCAATTCATGATTCATGATTCATTTCATGATTCATGATTTAATTCATGATTCAATTCATGATTCAATTTATGATTCATAATTCATGATTCAATTCATGATTCAATTCATGATTCATGATTCATGATTAAATTCATGGTTCATGATTCAATTCATGATTCAATTCTTGATTCAATTCATAATTCAATTCATGATTCATGATTCAATTCATGATTCGATTCATGATTCATGATTCGATATATGATTCATGATTAAATTCATGATTCATAATTTATGATTCAATTCATGATTCATGATTCATGATTCAATTCATGATTCGATTCATGATTCATGATTCAATTCATGATTCATGATTTGATTCATGATTCATGATTCAATTTTTAATTCATAATTCGATTCATGATTCATGATTAAATTTATGATTCATGATTTATGATTCAATTCATGATTCATGATTTATTTCATGATTCAATTCATGGTTCATGAATCTTGATTCAATTCATGATTTATTTCATGATTCATGATTCGATTCATGATTCATGATTCATGATTCAATTCATGATTCAATTCATTATTTATTTCATGATTCATGATTCGATTCATGATTCATGATTCAAAATTCAATGCATGATTCAATTCAGGATTTATGATTCAATTCATGATTCATGATTCATTTCATGATTCATTTCATGATTCATGATTCGATTTATGATTAATGATTCAATTCATGATGCATGATTCAATTCATGATTCATAATTCAATTCATGATTCATAATTCAATTCATGATTCATGATTCAATTCATGATTCGATTCATGATTTAATTCATGATTCGATTCATGATTCATGATTTAATTCATGATTCATGATTCATTTCATGATTCATTTCATGATTCATGATTCATGATTCAATTCATGATTCATGAGTCAATTCATGATTCTTGATTCATTTAATGATTCATGATTTAATTCATGATTGAATTCATGATTCAATTTATGATTCATAATTCATGATTCAATTCATGATTCAATTCATGATTCATGATTCATGATTCAATTCATGATTCATGATTCAATTCATAATTCATGATTCAATGCATGATTCAATTCTTGATTCAATTCATAATTCAATTCATGATTCATGATTCAATTCATGATTCAATTCATGATTTATGATTCAATTCATGATTTATTTCATGATTCATGATTCGATTCATAATTCATGATTCAATTCATGATTCAATTCTTGATTCAATTCATAATTCAATTCATGATTCATGATTCAATTCATGATTCAATTCATGATTTATGATTCAATTCATGATTTATTTCATGATTCATGATTCGATTCATAATTCATGATTCAATTCATGATTCAATTCATGATTTATGATTCAATTCATGATTCATGATTCATGATTTAATTCATGATTCATGATTTATGATTCATGATTCAATTTATAATTCATGATTCAATTCATGATGCATGATTCAATTTGTGATTCATGATTTAATTCATGATTCATGATTCATTTCATGATTCATGATTCATGATTCAATTCATGACTCATGAGTCAATTCATGACTCATGAGTCAATTCATGATTCATGATTCATTTCATGATTCATGATTTAATTCATGATTCAATTCATGATTCAATTTATGATTCATAATTCATGATTCAATTCATGATTCAATTCATGATTCATGATTCATGATTAAATTCATGATTCATGATTCAATTCATGATTCAATTCTTGATTCAATTCATAATTCAATTCATGATTCATGATTCAATTCATGATTCGATTCATGATTCATGATTCGATATATGATTCATGATTAAATTCATGATTCATAATTTATGATTCAATTCATGATTCATGATTCATGATTCAATTCATGATTCGATTCATGATTCATGATTCAATTCGTGATTCATGATTTGATTCATGATTCATGATTCAATTTTTAATTCATAATTCGATTCATGATTCATGATTAAATTTATGATTCATGATTTATGATTCAATTCATGATTCATGATTTATTTCATGATTCAATTCATGGTTCATGAATCTTGATTCAATTCATGATTTATTTCATGATTCATGATTCGATTCATGATTCATGATTCAATTCATGATTCAATTCATTATTTATTTCATGATTCATGATTCGATTCATGATTCATGATTCAATTCATGATGCATGATTCAATTCGTGATTCATGATTCAATTCATGGTTCATGATTCATTTCATGATTCATTTCATGATTCATGATTCGATTTATGATTCATGATTCAATTCATGATGCATGATTCAATTCGTGATTCCTGATTCAATTCATGATTCATGATTCAATTCATGATTCATGATTCGATTCATGATTCATGTTTGAATTCATGATTCAATTCATGATTCATTTCATGATTCATGATTCAATTCATGATTCATGATTCATTTCATGATTCATGATTCAATTCATGATTCGATTCATGATTTATGATTCAATTCATGATTCATGATTCGATTCATGATTCATGATTCAATTCATGATTCATGATTCATGATTAGAATTATGATTCATGATTAAATTCATGATTCATGATTTATGATTCAATTCATGGTTCATGATTTATTTCATGATTCAATTCATGGTTCATGAATCTTGATTCAATTCATGATTTATTTCATGATTCATGATTCGATTCATGATTCATGATTCAATTCATGATTCAATTCATGATTTATGATTCAATTCATGATTCATGATTCGATTCATGATTCATGATTCAATTCCTGATTCAATTCATGATTTATGATTCAATTCATAATTCATGAATAATGATTTAATTCATGATTCATGATTCATGATTCATGATTCGATTTATAATTCATGATTCAATTCATGATGCATGATTCAATTTGTGATTCATGATTTAATTCATGATTCATGATTCATTTCATGATTCATTTCATGATTCATGATTCATGATTCAATTCATGATTCATGAGTGAATTCATGATTCATGATTCATTTCATGATTCATGATTTAATTCATGATTGAATTCATGATTGAATTTATGATTCATAATTCATGATTCAATTCATGATTCAATTCATGATTCATGATTCATGATTCAATTCATGATTCATGATTCAATTCATGATTCATGATTCAATGCATGATTCAATTCTTGATTCAATTCATAATTCAATTCATGATTCATGATTCAATTCATGATTCAATTCATGATTTATTATTCAATTCATGATTCATGGTTCAATTCATGATGCATGATTCATTTTGTGATTCATGATTTAATTCATGATTCATGATTCATTTCATGATTCATGATTCATGATTCAATTCACGATTCATGAGTCAATTCATGATTCATGATTCATTTCATGATTCATGATTTAATTCATGATTCAATTCATGATTCAATTTA
The DNA here is from genome assembly GCA_036250195.1 of Mixophyes australis. Taxonomy (NCBI): domain Eukaryota; kingdom Metazoa; phylum Chordata; class Amphibia; order Anura; family Limnodynastidae; genus Mixophyes; species Mixophyes australis. The sequence continues at coordinate 179,887,093 of JAVHZZ010000002.1, read as the reverse complement.
TGATTCATAATTCATGATTCAATTCATGATTCATGATTCAATTCATGATTCATGATTCAATTCATGATTCGATTCATGATTCATGATTCATAATTCAATTCATGATTCATGATTCGATTCATGATTCATGATTCAATTCTTGATTCATGATTCGATTCATGATTCATGATTACATTTATGGTTCATGAATCTTGATTCAATTTATGATTTATTTCATGATTCATGATTCGATTCATGATTCAATTTATGATTCAATTCATGATTTATGATTCAATTCATGATTCATGATTCGATTTATGATTCATGATTCAATTCATGATTTATGATTCAATTCATGATTCATGATTAATGATTTAATTCATGATTCATGATTCATGATTCATGATTCGATTTATAATTCATGATTCAATTCATGATGCATGATTCAATTTGTGATTCATGATTTAATTCATGATTCATGATTCATTTCATGATTCATGATTCATGATTCAATTCATGATGCATGATTCAATTTGTGATTCATGAGTGAATTCATGATTCATGATTCATTTCATGATTCATGATTTAATTCATGATTAAATTCATGATTGAATTTATGATTCATAATTCATGATTCAATTCATGATTTAATTCATGATTCATGATTCAATTCATGATTCATGATTCAATTCATGATTTATGATTCAATGCATGATTCAATTCTTGATTCAATTCATAATTCAATTCATGATTCATGATTCAATTCATGATTCAATTCATGATTTATGATTCAATTCATGATTTATTTCATGATTCATGATTCTATTCATGATTCATGATTCAATTCATGATTCAATTCATGATTTATGATTCAATTCATGATTCATGATTCATGATTTAATTCATGATTCATGATTCATGATTCATGATTCAATTTATAATTCATGGTTCAATTCATGATGCATGATTCAATTTGTGATTCATGATTTAATTCATGATTCATGATTCATTTCATGATTCATTTCATGATTCATGATTCATGATTCAATTCACGATTCATGAGTCAATTCATGATTCCTGATTCATTTCATGATTCATGATTTAATTCATGATTCAATTCATGATTCAATTTATGATTCATAATTCATGATTCAATTCATGATTCAATTCATGATTCATGATTCATGATTCAATTCATGATTCAATTCTTGATTCAATTCATAATTCAATTCATGAATTATGATTCAATTCATGATTTGATTCATGATTCATGATTCATGATTCGATATATGATTCATGATTAAATTCATGATTCATAATTTATGATTCAATTCATGATTCATGATTCATGATTCAATTCATGATTCGATTCATGATTCATGATTCAATTTATGATTCATGATTTGATTCATGATTCATGATTCAATTTTTAATTCATGATTCGATTCATGATTCATGATTAAATTTATGATTCATGATTTATGATTCAATTCATGATTCATGATTTATTTCATGATTCAATTCATGGTTCATGAATCTTGATTCAATTCATGATTTATTTCATGATTCATGATTTGATTCATGATTCATGATTCAATTCATGATTCAATTCATTATTTATTTCATGATTCATGATTCGATTCATGATTCAATTCAGGATTTATGAATCAATTCATGATTCATGATTCATTTCATGATTCATGATTCGATTTATGATTCATGATTCAATTCATGATGCATGATTCAATTCGTGATTCCTGATTCAATTCATGATTCATGATTCAATTTGTAATTCATGATTCATTTCATGATTTATGATTCAATTCATGATTCATGATTCGATTCATGATTCATGATTCAATTCATGATTCATGATTCATGATTCGAATTATGATTCATGATTAAATTCATGATTCATGATTTATGATTCAATTCATGATTCATGATTAATTTCATGATTCAATTCATGGTTCATGAATCTTGATTCAATTCATGATTTATTTCATGATTCATGATTCGATTCATGATTCATGATTCATGATTCATGATTCAATTCATGATTCAATTCATGATTCATTTCATGATTCATGATTCGATTCATGATTCATGATTCAATTCTTGATTTATGATTCATGATTTAATTCATGATTCATGATTCAATTCATGATTCATGATTCGATTCATGATTCATGATTCAATTCATGATTCAATTCATGATTCATGATTCAATTCTTGAATCATGATTCATGATTCGAATTATGATTCATGATTAAATTCATGATTCATGATTTATGATTCAATTCATGGTTCATGAATCTTTATTCAATTTATTATTTATTTCATGATTCATGATTCGATTCATGATTCATGATTCATGATTCAATTCATGATTCAATTTATGATTTATTTCATTATTCATGATTCGATTCATGATGCATGATTCATGATTCAATTCATGATTCAATTCATGATTTATGATTCAATTCATGATTCATGATTTATGATTTAATTCCTGATTCATGATTCATGATTCATGATTCGATTTATAATTCATGATTCAATTCATGATGCATGATTCAATTCGTGATTCATGATTCAATTCATGATTCATGATTCATTTCATGATTCATTTCATGATTCATGATTCGATTTATGATTCATGATTCAATTCATGATTCATGATTCAATTCATGATTCATTTCATGATTCATTTCATGATTCATGATTGAATTCAAAATTCATGATTCAATTCATGATTCATTTCATGATTCAACTTATAATTTATAATTCATGATTCAATTCATAATTCAATTCATGATTCATGATTCAATTCATAAATTCATGATTCAGTTCATGATTCATGATTCGATTCATAATTCATCATTCATCATTCAATTCATGATTCATGATTCAATTCATGATTCAATTTATGATTCATGATTCCTGATTCAATTGATGATTCATGATTCAATTCATGATTCATGATTCCTTTCATGATTCATGATTCAATTCATGATTCAATTTATGATTCATGATTCAATTCAAGATTCATGGTTCATGATTCAATTCATGATTCATGATTCAATTCATGATTCATTTCATGATTCATGATTCATTTCATGATTCAATTCATGATTCAACTTATGATTTATAATTCATGATTCAATTCATGATTCAATTCATGATTCATGATTCATGATTCAATTCATGATTCATGATTCAATTCATGAATCATGATTCGATTCATGATTTATGCTTCAATTCATGATTCAATTCTTGATTCAATTCATAATTCAATTCATGATTCATGATTCGATTCATGATTCATGTTTGAATTCATGATTCAATTCATGATTCATTTCATGATTCATGATTCAATTCATGATTCATGATTCGATTCATGATTCATGATTCATGATTCAATTCAGGATTCATGATTCAATTCATGATTCATGATTCAATTCATGATTCATGATTCATTTCATGATTCATTTCATGATTCATGATTCTATTCATGATTCGTGATTCATGATTCATGATTTAATTCATTATTCATGATTCGATTCATGATTCATGATTCATGATTCAATTCATGATTCATGATTCATTTCATGATTCATGATTCAATTCATGATTCAATTCATGATTCAATTTATGATTCATAATTCATGATTCAATTCATGATTCAATTTATGATTCATGATTCATGATTCAATTCATGATTCATGATTCATGATTCGATTCATGATTCATGATTCAATTCATGATTCATGATTCAATTCATGATTTATGAATTATGAATCAATTCATGATTCAATTCATGATTCATGATTCATTTCATGATTCATTTCATGATTCATATTTAATTCAAGATTCAAGATTCAATTCATGATTCATGATTCAATTCATGATTCATGATTCAATTCATGATTCATTTCATGATTCATGATTCCTGATTCAATTCATGATTCATGATTCAATTCATGATTCTTGATTCATTTCATGATTCATAATTCATGATTCAATTCATGATTCATGATTCAATTCATGATTCATGATTCAATTCATGAATCATGATTTTATTCATGATTCATGATTCAATTCATGATTCAATTCTTGTTTCAATTAATAATTCAATTCATGATTCATGATTCAATTCATGATTCATGATTCATGATTCAATGCATGATTCATGATTCAATGCATGATTCAATTCTTGATTCAATTCATAATTCAAATCATGATTCATGATTCGATTCATGATTCATGTTTGAATTCATGATTCAATTCATGATTCATTTCATGATTCAACTTATAATTTATAATTCATGATTCAATTCATAATTCAATTCATGATTCATGATTCATGATTCAATTCATAAATTCATGATTCAGTTCATGATTCATGATTCGATTCATAATTCATCATTCATGATTCAATTCATGATTCATGATTCAATTCATGATTCAATTTATGATTCATGATTCCTGATTCAATTGATGATTCATGATTCAATTCATGATTCATGATTCCTTTCATGATTCATGATTCAATTCATGATTCAATTTATGATTCATGATTCAATTCAAGATTCATGGTTCATGATTCAATTCATGATTCATGATTCAATTCATGATTCATTTCATGATTCATGATTCATTTCATGATTCAATTCATGATTCAACTTATGATTTATAATTCATAATTCAATTCATGATTCAATTCATGATTCATGATTCATGATTCAATTCATGATTCATGATTCAATTCATGAATCATGATTCGATTCATGATTTATGTTTCAATTCATGATTCAATTCTTGATTCAATTCATAATTCAATTCATGATTCATGATTCGATTCATGATTCATGTTTGAATTCATGATTCAATTCATGATTCATTTCATGATTCATGATTCAATTCATGATTCATGATTCGATTCATGATTCATGATTCATGATTCAATTCAGGATTCATGATTCAATTCATGATTCATGATTCAATTCATGATTCATGATTCATTTCATGATTCATGATTCTATTCATGATTCGTGATTCATGATTCATGATTTAATTCATTATTCATGATTCGATTCATGATTCATGATTCAATTCATGATTCATGATTCATTCCATGATTCATGATTCAATTCATGATTCAATTCATGATTCAATTTATGATTCATAATTCATGATTCAATTCATGATTCAATTTATGATTCATGATTCATGATTCAATTCATGATTCATGATTCATGATTCGATTCATGATTCATGATTCAATTCATGATTCATGATTCAATTCATGATTCATGATTTATGAATTATGAATCAATTCATGATTCAATTCATGATTCATGATTCATTTCATGATTCATTTCATGATTCATATTTAATTCAAGATTCATGATTCAATTCATGATTCATGATTCAATTCATGATTCATGATTCAATTCATGATTCATTTCATGATTCATGATTCCTGATTCAATTCATGATTCATGATTCAATTCATGATTCTTGATTCATTTCATGATTCATAATTCATGATTCAATTCATGATTCATGATTCAATTCATGATTCATGATTCAATTCATGAATCATGATTTTATTCATGATTCATGATTCAATTCATGATTCAATTCTTGTTTCAATTAATAATTCAATTCATGATTCATGATTCAATTCATGATTCATAATTCATGATTCAATGCATGATTCATGATTCATGATTCAATGCATGATTCAATTCTTGATTCAATTCATAATTCAAATCATGATTCATGATTCGATTCATGATTCATGTTTGAATTCATGATTCAATTCATGATTCATTTCATGATTCATGATTCAATTCATGATTCATGATTTAATTCATGATTCATGATTCGATTCATGATTCATGATTCATGATTCAATTCATGATTCATTTCATGATTCATAATTTAATTTATGATTTATGATTCATGATTCAATTCATGATTAATGATTCAATTCATGATTCATTTTATGATTCATGATTTAATTCATGATTCGATTCATGATTCATGATTCAATTCATGATTCATGATTTATTTCATGATTCAATTCATGATTCATTTTATGATTCATGATTCAATTCATGATTCATGATTCGATTCATGATTCATGATTCATGATTCAATTCATGATTCATGATTCGATTCATGATACATGATTCATTTCATGATTCATGATTCATTTCATGATTCATGATTTAATTCATGATTCGATTCATGATTCATGAGTCAATTCATAAATTCATGATTCGATTCATGATTCATGATTCAATTCTTGATTCATGATTCATGATTTGAATTATGATTCATGATTTATTTCATGATTCAATTCATGGTTCATGAATCTTGATTCAAATTATGATTTATTTCATGATTCATGATTCGATTCATGATTCAATTCATGATTCAATTCATGATTTATGATTCAATTCATGATTCATGATTTAATTCATGATTCATGATTTGATTTATAATTCATGATTCAATTCATGATGCATGATTCATTTCATGATTCATTTCATGATTCATGATTCATGATTCAATTCATGATTCATAATTCAATTCATGATTCATGATTCAATTCATGATTCATGATTTAATTCATGATTCAATTCATGATTCAATTTATGATTCATAATTCATGATTCAATTCATGATTCATGATTCAATTCATGATTCATGATTCAATGCATGATTCAATTATTGATTCAATTCATAATTCAATTCATGATTCATGATTCAATTCATGATTCATTACATGGTTCATGATTCAATTCATGATTCATGATTCAATTCATGATTCAATTCATGATTCATGATTCGATTCATGATTCATGATTCATGATTCAATATATGATTCATGATTCAATTCATGATTCATGAGTCATTTCATGATTCATTTTATGATTCATAATTCAATTCATGATTCATGATTTAATTCATGATTTATGATTCATGATTCAATTCATGAATCATTATTCATGATTCAATTCATGATTCATGATTCTATTCATGATTCATGATTCATAATTCAATTCATGATTAATAATTCAATTCATGATTCATGATTCAATTCATGATTTGATTCATAATTCATGATTCAATTCATGATTCATGACTCATGATTCAATTCATGATTCATGATTCATTTCATGATGTATGATTCATGATTCAATTCATGAATCATTATTCATGATTCAATTCATGATTCATAATTCAATTCATGATTCATAATTCAATTCATGATTCATGATTCATAATTCAATTCATGATTCATGATTCAATTCATGATTCAATTCATGATTCATGATTCATGATTCATGATTCATTTCATGATTCATTTCATGATTCATGATTCATGATTCAATTCATGATTCATGAGTCAATTCATGATTCATGATTCAATGCATGATTCAATTTTTGATTTAATTCATAATTCAATTCATGATTCATGATTCAATTCATGATTCATTACATGGTTCATGATTCAATTCATGATTCATGATTCATGATTCAATTCATGATTCATGATTCAATTCATGATTCAATTCATGATTCATGATTCGATTCATGATTCATGATTCATGATTCAATTTATGATTCATGATTCAATTCATGATTCATGATTCAATTCATGATTCATGATTCATTTCATGATTCATTTTATGATTCATAATTCAATTCATGATTCATTATTTAATTCATGATTTATGATTCATGATTCAATTCATGAATCATTATTCATGATTCAATTCATGATTCATGATTCAATTCATGATTCATGATTCTATTCATGATTCATGATTCATAATTCAATTCATGATTAATAATTCAATTCATGATTCATGATTCAATTCATGATTTGATTCATAATTCATGATTCAATTCATGATTCATGACTCATGATTCAATTCATGATTCATGATTCATTTCATGATGTATGATTCATGATTCAATTCATGAATCATTATTCATGATTCAATTCATGATTCATAATTCAATTCATGATTCATAATTCAATTCATGATTCATGATTCATAATTCAATTCATGATTCATGATTCAATTCATGATTCAATTCATGATTCATGATTCATGATTCATGATTCATTTCATGATTCATTTCATGATTCATGATTCATGATTCAATTCATGATTCATGAGTCAATTCATGATTCATGATTCAATGCATGATTCAATTTTTGATTTAATTCATAATTCAATTCATGATTCATGATTCAATTCATGATTCATTACATGGTTCATGATTCAATTCATGATTCATGATTCATGATTCAATTCATGATTCATGATTCAATTCATGATTCAATTCATGATTCATGATTCGATTCATGATTCATGATTCATGATTCAATTTATGATTCATGATTCAATTCATGATTCATGATTCAATTCATGATTCATGATTCATTTCATGATTCATTTTATGATTCATAATTCAATTCATGATTCATTATTTAATTCATGATTTATGATTCATGATTCAATTCATGAATCACTATTCATGATTCAATTCATGATTCATGATTCAATTCATGATTCATTACATGGTTCATGATTCAATTCATGATTCATGATTCATGATTCAATTCATGATTCATGATTCAATTCATGATTCAATTCATGATTCATGATTCGATTCATGATTCATGATTCATGATTCAATTTATGATTCATGATTCAATTCATGATTCATGATTCAATTCATGATTCATGATTCATTTCATGATTCATTTTATGATTCATAATTCAATTCATGATTCATTATTTAATTCATGATTTATGATTCATGATTCAATTCATGAATCATTATTCATGATTCAATTCATGATTAATGATTCAATTCATGATTCATGATTGAATTCATGATTTGATTCATGATTCATGATTCAATTCATGATTCATGACTCATGATTCAATTCATGATTCATGATTCAATTCATGATGTATGATTCATGATTCAATTCATGAATCATTATTTATGATTCAATTCATGATTCATAATTCAATTCATGATTCATGATTCATAATTCAATTCATGATTCATGATTAAATTCATGATTCAATTCATGATTCATGATTCAATTCATGATTTATGATTCATTTCATGATTCATTTAATGATTCATGATTTAATTCATGATTCGATTCATGATTCATGAGTCAATTCATAAATTCATGATTCGATTCATGATTCATGATTGAATTCTTGATTCATGATTTGAATTATGATTCATGATTAAATTCATGATTCATGATTTATGATTCAATTCATGATTTATGATTTATTTCATGATTCAATTCATGGTTCATGAATCTTGATTCAATTCATGATTTATTTCATGATTCATGATTCGATTCATGATTCAATTCATGATTCAATTCATGATTTATGATTCAATTCATGATTCATGATTCATGATTTAATTCATGATTCATGATTCATGATTCATGATTCGATTTATAATTCATGATTCAATTCATGATGCATGATTCATTTCATGATTCATTTCATGATTCAATTCATGATTCATGAGTCAATTCATGATTCAATTCATGATTCAATTTATGATTCATAATTCATGATTCAATTCATGATTCATGATTCAATTCATGATTCATGATTCAATGCATGATTCAATTCTTGATTCAATTTATTATTCAATTCATGATTCATGATTCAATTCATGGTTCATGAATCTTGATTCAATTCATGATTTATTTCATGATTCATGATTCGATTCATGATTCAATTCATGATTCAATTCATGATTTATGATTCAATTCATGATTCATGATTTAATTCATGATTCATGATTGATGATTCATGATTCGATTTATAATTCATGATTCAATTCATGATGCATGATTCATTTCATGATTCATTTCATGATTCATTTCATGATTCATGATTCATGATTCAATTCATGATTCATGAGTCAATTCATGATTCATGATTCATTTCATGATTCATGATTTAATTCATGATTCAATTCATGATTCAATTTATGATTCATAATTCATGATTCAATTCATGATTCATGATTCAATTAATGATTCATGATTCAATGCATGATTCAATTATTGATTCAATTCATAATTCAATTCATGATTCATGATTCAATTCATGATTCATTACATGGTTCATGAATCAATTCATGATTCATGATTCAATTCATGATTCAATTCATGATTCATGATTCGATTCATGATTCATGATTCATGATTCAATTTATGATTCATGATTCAATTCATGATTCATGATTCATTTCATGATTCATTTTATGATTCATAATTCAATTCATGATTCATGATTTAATTCATGATTTATGATTCATGATTCAATTCATGAATCATGATTCTATTCATGATTCATGATTCATAATTCAATTCATGATTAATGATTCAATTCATGATTCAATTCATGATTTGATTCATAATTCATGATTCAATTCATGATTCATGACTCATGATTCAATTCATGATTCATGACTCATGATTCAATTCATGATTCATGATTCAATTCATGATGTATGATTCATGATTCAATTCATGAATCATTATTCATGATTCAATTCATGATTCATAATTCAATTCATGATTCATGATTCATAATTCAATTCATGATTCATGATTCAATTCATGATTCGATTCATGATTCATGATTCATGATTCATGATTCATTTCATGATTCATTTCATGATTCATGATTCAATTCATGATTCATGAGTCAATTCATGAATCATGATTCAATGCATGATTCAATTTTTGATTCAATTCATAATTCAATTCATGATTCATGATTCAATTCATGATTCATTACATGGTTCATGATTCAATTCATGATTCATGATTCAATTCATGATTCAATTCATGATTCATGATTCAATTCATGATTCAATTCATGATTCATGATTCGATTCATGATTCATGATTCAATTTATGATTCATGATTCAATTCATGATTCATTTCATGATTCATTTTATGATTCATAATTCAATTCATGATTCATGATTTAATTCATGATTTATGATTCATGATTCAATTCATGAATCATTATTCATGATTCAATTCATGATTCATGATTCAATTCATGATTCATGATTCATAATTCAATTCATGATTATTGATTCAATTCATGATTCATGATTGAATTCATGATTTGAATTATGATTCATGATTCAATTCATGATTCATGACTCATGATTCAATTCATGATTCATGATTCAATTCATGATGTATGATTCATGATTCAATTCATGAATCATTATTCATGATTCAATTCATGATTCATAATTCAATTCATGATTCATAATTCAATTCATGATTCATGATTCATAATTCAATTCATGATTCATGATTCAATTCATGATTCGATTCATGATTCATGATTCAATTCATGATTCATGATTCATTTCATGATTCATTTCATGATTCATGATTTAATTCAAGATTTGATTCATGATTCATGAGTCAATTCATAAATTCATGATTCGATTCATGATTCATGATTGAATTCTTGATTCATGATTTGAATTATGATTCATGATTAAATTCATGAATCATGATTTATGATTCAATTCATGATTTATGATTTATTTCATGATTCAATTCATGGTTCATGAATCTTGATTCAATTCATGATTTATTTCATGATTCAGGATTCGATTCATGATTCAATTCATGATTCAATTCATGATTTATGATTCAATTCATGATTCATGATTTAATTCATGATTCATGATTCATGATTCATGATTCGATTTATAATTCATGATTCAATTCATGATGCATGATTCATTTCATGATTCATTTCATGATTCAATTTATGATTCATGAGTCAATTCATGATTCATGATTCAATTCATGATTCAATTTATGATTCATAATTCATGATTCAATTCATGATTCATGATTCAATTCATGATTCATGATTCAATGCATGATTCAATTCTTGATTCAATTCATTATTCAATTCATGATTCATGATTCAATTCATGGTTCATGAATCTTGATTCAATTCATGATTTATTTCATGATTCATGATTCGATTCATGATTCAATTCATGATTCAATTCATGATTTATGATTCAATTCATGATTCATGATTTAATTCATGATTCATGATTGATGATTCATGATTCGATTTATAATTCATGATTCAATTCATGATGCATGATTCATTTCATGATTCATTTCATAATTCATGATTCATGATTCAATTCATGATTCATGAGTCAATTCATGATTCATGATTCATTTCATGATTCATGATTTAATTCATGATTCAATTCATGATTCAATTTATGATTCATAATTCATGATTCAATTCATGATTCATGATTCAATTCATGATTCATGATTCAATGCATGATTCAATTATTGATTCAATTCATAATTCAATTCATGATTCATGATTCAATTCATGATTCATTACATGGTTCATGATTCAATTCATGATTCATGATTCAATTCATGATTCAATTCATGATTCATGATTCGATTCATGATTCATGATTCAATTTATGATTCATGATTCAATTCATGATTCATGATTCATTTCATGATTCATTTTATTATTCATAATTCAATTCATGATTCATGATTTAATTCATGATTTATGATTCATGATTCAATTCATGAATCATTATTCATGATTCAATTCATGATTCATGATTCTATTCATGATTCATGATTCATAATTCAATTCATGATTAATGATTCAATTCATGATTCATGATTCAATTCATGATTTAAATCATAATTCATGATTCAATTCATGATTCATGACTCATGATTCAATTCATGATTCATGATTCAATTCATGATGTATGATTCATGATTCAATTCATGAATCATTATTCATGATTCAATTCATGATTCATAATTCAATTCATGATTCATGATTCATAATTCAATTCATGATTCATGATTCAATTCATGATTCGATTCATGATTCATGATTCATGATTCATTTCATGATTCATGATTCAATTCATGATTCAATTCATGAATCATTATTCATGATTCGATTCATGATTCATGATTCAATTCATGATTCATGATTCATTTCATGATTCATTTCATGAATCATGATTTAATTCATGATTCGATTCATGATTCATGAGTCAATTCATAAATTCATGATTCGATTCATGATTCATGATTGAATTCTTGATTCATGATTTGAATTATGATTCATGATTAAATTCATGATTCATGATTTATGATTCAATTCATGATTTATGATTTATTTCATGATTCAATTCATGGTTCATGAATCTTGATTCAATTCATGATTTATTTCATGATTCATGATTCGATTCATGATTCAATTCATGATTCAATTCATGATTTATGATTCAATTCATGATTCATGATTCATGATTTAATTCATGATTCATGATTCGATTTATAATTCATGATTCAATTCATGATGCATGATTCATTTCATGATTCATTTCATGATTCAATTCATGATTCATGATTCATTTCATGATTCAATTCATGATTCATGAGTCAATTCATGATTCATGATTCAATTCATGATTCAATTTATGATTCATAATTCATGATTCAATTCATGATTCATGATTCAATTCATGATTCATGATTCAATGCATTATTCAATTATTGATTCAATTCATTATTCAATTCATGATTCAAGATTCAATTCATGATTCATTACATGGTTCATGATTCAATTCATGATTCATGATTCAATTCATGATTCAATTCATGATTCATGATTCGATTCATGATTCATGATTCATGATTCAATTTATGATTCATGATTCAATTCATGATTCATGATTCATTTCATGATTCATTTTATGATTCATAATTCAATTCATGATTCATGATTTAATTCATTATTCATGATTCATAATTCAATTCATGATTATTGATTCAATTCATGATTCATGATTCAATTCATGATTTGATTCATGACTCATGATTCAATTCATGATTCATGATTCAATTCATGATGTATGATTCATAATTCAATTCATGATTCATAATTCAATTCATGATTCATGATTCATAATTCAATTCATGATTCATGATTCAATTCATGATTCGATTCATGATTCATGATTCAATTCATGATTCATGATTCATTTCATGATTCATTTCATGATTCATGATTCATGATTCAATTCATGATTCATGAGTCAATTCATGATTCATGATTCAATGCATGATTCAATTCTTGATTCAATTCATAATTCAATTCATAATTCATGATTTAATTCATGATTGAATTCATGATTCAATTTATGATTCATAATTCATGATTCAATTCATGATTCAATTCATGATTCATAATACATGATTCAATTCATGATTCATGATTCAATTCATGATTCATGATTCAATGCATGATTCAATTCTTGATTCAATTCATAATTCAATTCATGATTCATGATTCAATTCATGATTCAATTCATGATTTATGATTCAATTCATGATTTATTTCATGATTCATGATTCGATTCATGATTCATGATTCAATTCATGATTCAATTCATGATTTATGATTCAATTCATGATTCATGATTCATGATTTAATTCATGATTCATGATTCGATTTATAATTCATGATTCAATTCATGATGCATGATTCAATTTGTGTATCATGATTTAATTCATGATTCATGATTCATTTCATGATTCATTTCATGATTCATGATTCATGATTCAATTCATGATTCATGAGTCAATTCATGATTCATGATTCATTTCATGATTCATGATTTAATTCATGATTCAATTCATGTTTAAATTTATGATTCATAATTCATAATTTAATTCATGATTTAATTCATGATTCATGATTCATGATTCAATACATGATTCATCATTCAATTCATGATTCATGATTCAATGCATGATTCAATTCTTGATTCAATTCATAATTCAATTCATGATTCATGATTCAATTCATGATTCGATTCATGATTCATGATTCAATTCATGATTCATGATTTGATTCATGAATCATGATTCAATTCATGATTCATGATTCGAATTATGATTCATGATTAAATTCATGATGCATGATTTATGATTCAATTCATGATTCATGATTTATTTCATGATTCAATTCATGGTTCATGAATCTTGATTCAATTCATGATTTATTTCATGATTCATGATTCGATTCATGATTCATGATTCATAATTCAATTCATGATTCAATTCATGATTTATTACATGATTCATGATTCGATTCATGATTCATGATTCAATTCTTGATTTATGATTCATGATTTAATTCATGATTCATGATTTATGATTCAATTCATGATTCATGATTTATTTCATGATTCAATTCATGGTTCATGAATCTTGATTCAATTCATGATTTATTTCATGATTCATGATTCGATTCATGATTCCTAATTCAATTCATGATTCAATTCATGATTTATTTCATGATTCATGATTCAATTCATGATTCATGATTCAATTCTTGAATCATGATTCATGATTCGAATTATGATTCATGATTAAATTCATGATTCATGATTTATGATTTAATTCATGGTTCATGAATCTTTATTCAATTCATGATTTATTTCATGATTCATGATTCGATTCATGATTCATGATTCAATTCATGATTCAATTCATGATTTATTTCATAATTCATGATTCGATTCATGATTCAATTCATGATTCAATTCATGATTCATGATTCATGATTCAATTCATGATTCAATTCATGATTCATGATTCATGATTCAATTCATGATTCATGATTCAATTCATGATTCATGATTTGATTCATGATTCATCATTCATCATTCAATTAATGATTCATGATTCAATTCATGATTCAATTTATGATTCATGATTCCTGATTCAATTCATGATTCATGATTCAATTCATGATTCATGATTCCTTTCATGATTCATGATTCAATTCATGATTCAATTCATGATTCAATTTATGATTCATGATTCAATTCAAGATTCATGATTCATGATTCAATTCATGATTCATGATTCAATTCATGATTCTTGATTCATTTCATGATTCATGATTCAATTCATGATTCAATTCATGAATCATGATTCGATTCATGATTTATGTTTCAATTCATGATTCAATTCTTGATTCAATTCATAATTCATTTCATGATTCATGATTCAATTCATGATTCATGATTCAATTCTTGATTTATGATTCATGATTCATGATTCAATTCATGATACATGATTCAATTCATGATTCATGATTCATTTCATGATTCATGATTCAATTCATGATTCGATTCATGATTCATGAGTCAATTCATAAATTCATGATTCGATTCATGATTCATGATTCAATTCTTGATTCATGATTCATGATTTGAATTATGATTTATGATTAAATTCATGATTCATGATTTATGATTCAATTCATGATTCATGATTTATAATTCATGATTTAATTCATGATGCATGATTCAATTTGTGATTCATGATTTAATTCATGATTCATGATTCATTTCATGATTCATGATTCATTTCATGATTCATGATTCAATTCATGATTGAATTCATGATTTAATTTATGATTCATAATTCATGATTCAATTCATGATTCAATTCATGATTCATGATTCATGATTCAATTCATGATTCATGATTCAATTCATGATTCATGATTCAATGCATGATTCAATTCTTGATTCAATTCATAATTCAATTCATGATTCATGATTCAATTCATGATTTAATTCATGATTTATGATTCAATTCATGATTTATTTCATGATTCATGATTCGATTCATGATTCATGATTCAATTCATGATTCAATTCATTATTTATGATTCAATTCATGATTCATGATTCATGATTTAATTCATGATTCATGATTCATGATTCATGATTCGATTTATAATTCATGATTCAATTCATGATGCATGATTCAATTTGTGATTCATGATTTAATTCATGATTCATGATTCATTTCATGATTCATTTCATGATTCATGATTCATGATTCAATTCACGATTCATGAGTCAATTCCTGATTCATTTCATGATTCATGATTCATTTCATGATTCATGATTTAAATCATGATTCAATTCATGATTCAATTTATGATTCATAATTCATGATTCAATTCATGATTCAATTCATGATTCATGATTCATGATTCAATTCATGATTCATGATTCAATGCATGATTCAATTCTTGATTCAATTCATAATTCAATTCATGATTCATGATTCAATTCATGATTCGATTCATGATTCATGATTCATGATTCAATTCATGATTCATGATTCAATTCATGATTCATGATTTGATTCATGATTCATCATTCATCATTCAATTAATGATTCATGATTCAATTCATGATTCAATTTATGATTCATGATTCCTGATTCAATTCATGATTCATGATTCAATTCATGATTCAATTCATGATTTATGATTCAATTCATGATTCATGATTTAATTCATGATTCATGATTCATGATTCAATTCACGATTCATGAGTCAATTCATGATTCATGATTCATTTCATGATTCATGATTTAACTCATGATTCAATTCATGATTCAATTTATGATTCATAATTCATGATTCAATTCATGATTCAATTCATGATTCATGATTCATGATTCAATTCATTATTTATTTCATGATTCATGATTCGATGCATAATTCATGAATCAAAATTAAATTCATGATTCAATTCAGGATTTATGATTCAATTCATGATTCATGATTCATTTCATGATTCATTTCATGATTCATGATTCGATTTATGATTCATGATTCAATTCATGATGCATGATTCAATTCGTGATTCAATTCATGATTCATGATTCATTTCATGATTCATGATTCGATTTATGATTCATGATTCAATTCATGATGCATGATTCAATTCGTGATTCCTGATTCAATTCATGATTCATGATTCAATTCATGATTCATGATTCATTTCATGATTCATGATTCAATTCATGATTCGATTCATGATTTATGATTCAATTCATGATTCATGATTTGATTCATGATTCATGATTCAATTCATGATTCATGATTCGAATTATGATTCATGATTAAATTCATGATTCATGATTTATGATTCAATTTATGATTCATGATTTATTTCATGATTCAATTCATGGTTCATGAATCTTGATTCAATTCATGATTTATTTCATGATTCATGATTCGATTCATGATTCATGATTCATGATTCAATTCATGATTCAATTCATGATTTATTACATGATTCATGATTCGATTCATGATTCATGATTCAATTCTTGATTTATGATTCATGATTTAATTCATGATTCATGATTTATGATTCAATTCATGATTCATGATTTATTTCATGATTCAATTCATGGTTCATGAATCTTGATTCAATTCATGATTTATTTCATGATTCATGATTCGATTCATGATTCATGATTTAATTCATGATTCAATTCATGATTTATTTCATGATTCATGATTCAATTCATGATTCATGATTCATGATTCAATTCATGATTCATGATTCAATTCATGATTCATGATTTGATTCATGATTCATCATTCATCATTCAATTAATGATTCATGATTCAATTCATGATTCAATTTATGATTCATGATTCCTGATTCAATTCATGATTCATGATTCAATTCATGATTCAATTCATGATTTATGATTCAATTCATGATTCATGATTCATGATTTAATTCATGATTCAATTCACGATTCATGAGTCAATTCATGATTCATGATTCATTTCATGATTCATGATTTAATTCATGATTCAATTCATGATTCAATTTATGATTCATAATTCATTATTCAATTCATGATTCAATTCATGATTCATGATTCATGATTCAATTCATTATTTATTTCATGATTCATGATTCGATTCTTAATTCATGAATCAAAATTAAATTCATGATTCAATTCAGGATTTATGATTCAATTCATGATTCATGATTCATTTCATGATTCATGATTCGATTTATGATTCATGATTCAATTCATGATGCATGATTCAATTCGTGATTCATGATTCAATTCATGATTCATGATTCAATTCATGATTCATGATTCATTTCATGATTCATGATTCGATTTATGATTCATGATTCAATTCATGATGCATGATTCAATTCGTGATTCCTTATTCAATTCATGATTCATGATTCAATTCATGATTCATGATTCATTTCATGATTCATGATTCAATTCATGATTTGATTCATGATTTATGATTCAATTCATGATTCATGATTTGATTCATGATTCATGATTCAATTCATGATTCATGATTCGAATTATGATTCATGATTAAATTCATGATTCATGATTTATGATTCAATTCATGATTCATGATTTATTTCATGATTCAATTCATGGTTCATGAATCTTGATTCAATTCATGATTTATTTCATGATTCATGATTCGATTCATGATTCATGATTCATGATTCAATTCATGATTCAATTCATGATTTATTGCATGATTCATGATTCAATTCATGATTCATGATTCAATTCTTGATTTATGATTCATGATTTAATTCATGATTCATGATTTATGATTCAATTCATGATTCATGATTTATTTCATGATTCAATTCATGGTTCATGAATCTTGATTCAATTCATGATTTATTTCATGATTCATGATTCGATTCATGATTCATGATTCAATTCATGATTCAATTCATGATTTATTTCATGATTCATGATTCAATTCATGATTCATGATTCAATTCATGATTCATGATTCAATTCTTGAATCATGATTCATGATTCGAATTATGATTCATGATTAAATTCATGATTCATGATTTATGATTCAATTCATGGTTCATGATTCAATTCATGATTCAATTTATGATTCATGATTCCTGATTCAATTCATGATTCATGATTCAATTCATGATTCAATTCATGATTTATGATTCAATTCATGATTCATGATTCATGATTTAATTCATGATTCATGATTTAATTCATGATTCATGATTCATGATTCAATTCACGATTCATGAGTCAATTCATGATTCATGATTCATTTCATGATTCATGATTTAACTCATGATTCAATTCATGATTCAATTTATGATTCATAATTCATGATTCAATTCATGATTCAATTCATGATTCATGATTCAATTCATTATTTATTTCATGATTCATGATTCGATTCATAATTCATGAATCAAAATTAAATTCATGATTCAATTCAGGATTTATAATTCAATTCATGATTCATGATTCATTTCATGATTCATTTCATGATTCATGATTCGATTTATGATTCATGATTCAATTCATGATGCATGATTCAATTCGTGATTCATGATTCAATTCATGATTCATGATTCATTTCATGATTCATGATTCGATTTATGATTCATGATTCAATTCATGATGCATGATTCAATTCGTGATTCATGATTCAATTCATGATTCATGATTCATTTCATGATTCATGATTCAATTCATGATTCGATTCATGATTTATGATTCAATTCATGATTCATGATTTGATTCATGATTCATGATTCAATTCATGATTCATGATTCGAATTATGATTCATGATTAAATTCATGGTTCATGAATCTTGATTCAATTCATGATTTATTTCATGATTCATGATTCGATTTATAATTCATGATTCAATTCATTATGCATGGTTCAATTTGTGATTCATGATTCAATTCATGATTCATGATTCATTTCATGATTCATGATTCCTGATTCAATTCATGATTCATGATTCAATACATGATTCATGATTCATTTCATGATTCATGAATCAATTCATAATTTAATTTATGATTCATAATTCATGATTCAATTCATGATTCTATTTATGATTCATGATTCATGATTCAATTCATGATTCATGATTCATGATTCGATTCATGATTCATGATTCAATTCATGATTCATGATTCAATTTATGATTCATGATTCGATTCATGATTCATGATTCAATTCATGATTCATGATTCGATTTATGATTCATGATTCAATTCATGATTCATGATTCAATTCATGATTCATGATTCGATTCATAATTCATCATTCATAATTCAATTCATGATTCATGATTCAATTCATGATTCAATTTATGATTCATGATTCCTGATTCAATTCATGATTCATGATTCAATTCATGATTCATGATTCATTTCATGATTCATGATTCATGGTTCATGATTCAATTTATGATTCATGATTCAATTCAAGATTCATGGTTCATGATTCAATTCATGATTCATGATTCAATTCATGATTCATGATTCATTTCATGATTCATGATTCAATTCATGATTCAATTCATGATTCAACTTATGATTTATAATTCATGATTCAATTCATGATTCAATTCATGATTCATGATTCATGATTCAATTCATGATTCATGATTCAATTCATGAATCATGATTCGATTCATGATTTATGTTTCAATTCATGATTCAATTCTTGATTCAATTCATAATTCAATTCATGATTCATGATTCGATTCATGATTCATGTTTGAATTCATGATTCAATTCATGATTCATTTAATGATTCATGATTCAATTCATGATTCATGATTCGATTCATGATTCATGATTCATGATTCAATTCATGATTCATGATTCGATTTATGATTCATGATTCAATTCATGATTCATGATTCAATTCATGATTCATGATTCAATTCAAAATTCATGATTCAATTCATGATTCATTTCATGATTCATGATTCATGATTCAATTCATGATTCATGATTCGATTTATGATTCATGATTCAATTCATGATTCATGATTCAATTCATGATTCATGATTCGATTCATAATTCATCATTCATCATTCAATTCATGATTCATGATTCAATTCATGATTCAATTTATGATTCATGATTCCTGATTCAATTCATGATTCATGATTCAATTCATGATTCATGATTCATTTCATGATTCATGATTCATGGTTCATGATTCATGATTCATGGTTCATGATTCAATTTATGATTCATGATTCAATTCAAGATTCATGGTTCATGATTCAATTCATGATTCATGATTCAATTCATGATTCATGATTCATTTCATGATTCATGATTCAATTCATGATTCAATTCATGATTCAACTTATGATTTATAATTCATGATTCAATTCATGATTCAATTCATGATTCATGATTCATGATTCAATTCATGATTCATGATTCAATTCATGAATCATGATTCGATTCATGATTTATGTTTCAATTCATGATTCAATTCTTGATTCAATTCATAATTCAATTCATGATTCATGATTCGATTCATGATTCATGTTTGAATTCATGATTCAATTCATGATTCATTTAATGATTCATGATTCAATTCATGATTCATGATTCGATTCATGATTCATGATTCATGATTCAATTCATGATTCATGATTCGATTTATGATTCATGATTCAATTCATGATTCATGATTCAATTCATGATTCATGATTCAATTCAAAATTCATGATTCAATTCATGATTCATTTCATGATTCATGATTCATGATTCAATTCATGATTCAATTCATGATTCAACTTATGATTTATAATTCATGATTCAATTCATGATTTAATTCATGATTCATGATTCAATTCATGATTCATGATTCAATTCATGATTCATGATTTGATTCATGATTCATCATTCATCATTCAATTAATGATTCATGATTCAATTCATGATTCAATTTATGATTCATGATTCCTGATTCAATTCATGATTCATGATTCAATTCATGATTCAATTCATGATTTATGATTCAATTCATGATTCATGATTCATGATTTAATTCATGATTCATGATTCATGATTCAATTCACGATTCATGAGTCAATTCATGATTCATGATTCATTTCATGATTCATGATTTAATTCATGATTCAATTCATGATTCAATTTATGATTCATAATTCATGATTCAATTCATGATTCAATTCATGATTCATGATTCATGATTCAATTCATTATTTATTTCATGATTCATGATTCGATTCATAATTCATGAATCAAAATTAAATTCATGATTCAATTCAGGATTTATGATTCAATTCATGATTCATGATTCATTTCATGATTCATTTCATGATTCATGATTCGATTTATGATTCATGATTCAATTCATGATGCATGATTCAATTCGTGATTCATGATTCAATTCATGATTCATGATTCATTTCATGATTCATGATTCGATTTATGATTCATGATTCAATTCATGATGCATGATTCAATTCGTGATTCCTTATTCAATTCATGATTCATGATTCAATTCATGATTCATGATTCATTTCATGATTCATGATTCAATTCATGATTTGATTCATGATTTATGATTCAATTCATGATTCATGATTTGATTCATGATTCATGATTCAATTCATGATTCATGATTCGAATTATGATTCATGATTAAATTCATGATTCATGATTTATGATTCAATTCATGATTCATGATTTATTTCATGATTCAATTCATGGTTCATGAATCTTGATTCAATTCATGATTTATTTCATGATTCATGATTCGATTCATGATTCATGATTCATGATTCAATTCATGATTCAATTCATGATTTATTGCATGATTCATGATTCGATTCATGATTCATGATTCAATTCTTGATTTATGATTCATGATTTAATTCATGATTCATGATTTATGATTCAATTCATGATTCATGATTTATTTCATGATTCAATTCATGGTTCATGAATCTTGATTCAATTCATGATTTATTTCATGATTCATGATTCGATTCATGATTCATGATTCAATTCATGATTCAATTCATGATTTATTTCATGATTCATGATTCAATTCATGATTCATGATTCAATTCATGATTCATGATTCAATTCTTGAATCATGATTCATGATTCGAATTATGATTCATGATTAAATTCATGATTCATGATTTATGATTCAATTCATGGTTCATGATTCAATTCATGATTCAATTTATGATTCATGATTCCTGATTCAATTCATGATTCATG
Organism: Mixophyes australis; assembly: GCA_036250195.1. NCBI lineage: Eukaryota > Metazoa > Chordata > Amphibia > Anura > Limnodynastidae > Mixophyes > Mixophyes australis. Next base: position 179,863,018 of record JAVHZZ010000002.1, on the reverse strand, counting down.
ATTCAATTCATGATTCAATTCATGATTTATGATTCAATTCATGATTCATGATTCATGATTTAATTCATGATTCATGATTCATGATTCAATTCACGATTCATGAGTCAATTCATGATTCATGATTCATTTCATGATTCATGATTTAACTCATGATTCAATTCATGATTCAATTTATGATTCATAATTCATGATTCAATTCATGATTCAATTCATGATTCATGATTCAATTCATTATTTATTTCATGATTCATGATTCGATTCATAATTCATGAATCAAAATTAAATTCATGATTCAATTCAGGATTTATAATTCAATTCATGATTCATGATTCATTTCATGATTCATTTCATGATTCATGATTCGATTTATGATTCATGATTCAATTCATGATGCATGATTCAATTCGTGATTCATGATTCAATTCATGATTCATGATTCATTTCATGATTCATGATTCGATTTATGATTCATGATTCAATTCATGATGCATGATTCAATTCGTGATTCATGATTCAATTCATGATTCATGATTCATTTCATGATTCATGATTCAATTCATGATTCGATTCATGATTTATGATTCAATTCATGATTCATGATTTGATTCATGATTCATGATTCAATTCATGATTCATGATTCGAATTATGATTCATGATTAAATTCATGGTTCATGAATCTTGATTCAATTCATGATTTATTTCATGATTCATGATTCGATTTATAATTCATGATTCAATTCATGATGCATGGTTCAATTTGTGATTCATGATTCAATTCATGATTCATGATTCATTTCATGATTCATGATTCCTGATTCAATTCATGATTCATGATTCAATACATGATTCATGATTCATTTCATGATTCATGAATCAATTCATAATTTAATTTATGATTCATAATTCATGATTCAATTCATGATTCTATTTATGATTCATGATTCATGATTCAATTCATGATTCATGATTCATGATTCGATTCATGATTCATGATTCAATTCATGATTCATGATTCAATTTATGATTCATGATTCGATTCATGATTCATGATTCAATTCATGATTCATGATTCGATTTATGATTCATGATTCAATTCATGATTCATGATTCAATTCATGATTCATGATTCGATTCATAATTCATCATTCATAATTCAATTCATGATTCATGATTCAATTCATGATTCAATTTATGATTCATGATTCCTGATTCAATTCATGATTCATGATTCAATTCATGATTCATGATTCATTTCATGATTCATGATTCATGGTTCATGATTCAATTTATGATTCATGATTCAATTCAAGATTCATGGTTCATGATTCAATTCATGATTCATGATTCAATTCATGATTCATGATTCATTTCATGATTCATGATTCAATTCATGATTCAATTCATGATTCAACTTATGATTTATAATTCATGATTCAATTCATGATTCAATTCATGATTCATGATTCATGATTCAATTCATGATTCATGATTCAATTCATGAATCATGATTCGATTCATGATTTATGTTTCAATTCATGATTCAATTCTTGATTCAATTCATAATTCAATTCATGATTCATGATTCGATTCATGATTCATGTTTGAATTCATGATTCAATTCATGATTCATTTAATGATTCATGATTCAATTCATGATTCATGATTCGATTCATGATTCATGATTCATGATTCAATTCATGATTCATGATTCGATTTATGATTCATGATTCAATTCATGATTCATGATTCAATTCATGATTCATGATTCAATTCAAAATTCATGATTCAATTCATGATTCATTTCATGATTCATGATTCATGATTCAATTCATGATTCATGATTCGATTTATGATTCATGATTCAATTCATGATTCATGATTCAATTCATGATTCATGATTCGATTCATAATTCATCATTCATCATTCAATTCATGATTCATGATTCAATTCATGATTCAATTTATGATTCAAGATTCCTGATTCAATTCATGATTCATGATTCAATTCATGATTCATGATTCATTTCATGATTCATGATTCATGGTTCATGATTCAATTTATGATTCATGATTAAATTCAAGATTCATGGTTCATGATTCAATTCATGATTCATGATTCAATTCATGATTCATGATTCATTTCATGATTCATGATTCAATTCATGATTCAATTCATGATTCAACTTATGATTTATAATTCATGATTCAATTCATGATTCAATTCATGATTCATGATTCATGATTCAATTCATGATTCATGATTCAATTCATGAATCATGATTCGATTCATGATTTATGTTTCAATTCATGATTCAATTCTTGATTCAATTCATAATTCAATTCATGATTCATGATTCGATTCATGATTCATGTTTGAATTCATGATTCAATTCATGATTCATTTAATGATTCATGATTCAATTCATGATTCATGATTCGATTCATGATTCATGATTCATGATTCAATTCATGATTCATGATTCGATTTATGATTCATGATTCAATTCATGATTCATGATTCAATTCATGATTCATGATTCAATTCAAAATTCATGATTCAATTCATGATTCATTTCATGATTCATGATTCATGATTCAATTCATGATTCAATTCATGATTCAACTTATGATTTATAATTCATGATTCAATTCATGATTTAATTCATGATTCATGATTCAATTCATGATTCATGATTCAATTCATGATTCATGATTTGATTCATGATTCATCATTCATCATTCAATTAATGATTCATGATTCAATTCATGATTCAATTTATGATTCATGATTCCTGATTCAATTCATGATTCATGATTCAATTCATGATTCAATTCATGATTTATGATTCAATTCATGATTCATGATTCATGATTTAATTCATGATTCATGATTCATGATTCAATTCACGATTCATGAGTCAATTCATGATTCATGATTCATTTCATGATTCATGATTTAATTCATGATTCAATTCATGATTCAATTTATGATTCATAATTCATGATTCAATTCATGATTCAATTCATGATTCATGATTCATGATTCAATTCATTATTTATTTCATGATTCATGATTCGATTCATAATTCATGAATCAAAATTAAATTCATGATTCAATTCAGGATTTATGATTCAATTCATGATTCATGATTCATTTCATGATTCATTTCATGATTCATGATTCGATTTATGATTCATGATTCAATTCATGATGCATGATTCAATTCGTGATTCATGATTCAATTCATGATTCATGATTCATTTCATGATTCATGATTCGATTTATGATTCATGATTCAATTCATGATGCATGATTCAATTCGTGATTCCTGATTCAATTCATGATTCATGATTCAATTCATGATTCATGATTCATTTCATGATTCATGATTCAATTCATGATTCGATTCATGATTTATGATTCAATTCATGATTCATGATTTGATTCATGATTCATGATTCAATTCATGATTCGAATTATGATTCATGATTAAATTCATGATTCATGATTTATGATTAAATTCATGATTCATGATTTATGATTCAATTCATGATTCATGATTTATTTCATGATTCAATTCATGGTTCATGAATCTTTATTCAATTCATGATTTATTTCATGATTCATGATTCGATTCATGATTCATGATTCAATTCATGATTCAATTCATGATTTATTACATGATTCATGATTCGATTCATGATTCATGATTCAATTCTTGATTTATGATTAATGATTTAATTCATGATTCATGATTTATGATTCAATTCATGATTCATGATTTATTTCATGATTCAATTCATGGTTCATGAATCTTGATTCAATTCATGATTTATTTCATGATTCATGATTCGATTCATGATTCATGATTCAATTCATGATTCAATTCATGATTTATTTCATGATTCATGATTCAATTCATGATTCATGATTCATGATTCAATTCATGATTCATGATTCAATTCATGATTCATGATTTGATTCATGATTCATCATTCATCATTCAATTAATGATTCATGATTCAATTCATGATTCAATTTATGATTCATGATTCCTGATTCAATTCATGATTCATGATTCAATTCATGATTCAATTCATGATTTATGATTCAATTCATGATTCATGATTCATGATTTAATTCATGATTCAATTCACGATTCATGAGTCAATTCATGATTCATGATTCATTTCATGATTCATGATTTAATTCATGATTCAATTCATGATTCAATTTATGATTCATAATTCATTATTCAATTCATGATTCAATTCATGATTCATGATTCATGATTCAATTCATTATTTATTTCATGATTCATGATTCGATTCATAATTCATGAATCAAAATTAAATTCATGATTCAATTCAGGATTTATGATTCAATTCATGATTCATGATTCATTTCATGATTCATGATTCGATTTATGATTCATGATTCAATTCATGATGCATGATTCAATTCGTGATTCATGATTCAATTCATGATTCATGATTCAATTCATGATTCATGATTCATTTCATGATTCATGATTAGATTTATGATTCATGATTCAATTCATGATGCATGATTCAATTCGTGATTCCTTATTCAATTCATGATTCATGATTCAATTCATGATTCATGATTCATTTCATGATTCATGATTCAATTCATGATTTGATTCATGATTTATGATTCAATTCATGATTCATGATTTGATTCATGATTCATGATTCAATTCATGATTCATGATTCGAATTATGATTCATGATTAAATTCATGATTCATGATTTATGATTCAATTCATGATTCATGATTTATTTCATGATTCAATTCATGGTTCATGAATCTTGATTCAATTCATGATTTATTTCATGATTCATGATTCGATTCATGATTCATGATTCATGATTCAATTCATGATTCAATTCATGATTTATAACATGATTCATGATTCGATTCATGATTCATGATTCAATTCTTGATTTATGATTCATGATTTAATTCATGATTCATGATTTATGATTCAATTCATGATTCATGATTCATTTCATGATTCAATTCATGGTTCATGAATCTTGATTCAATTCATGATTTATTTCATGATTCATGATTCGATTCATGATTCATGATTCAATTCATGATTCAATTCATGATTTATTTCATGATTCATGATTCAATTCATGATTCATGATTCATGATTCAATTCATGATTCATGATTCAATTCTTGAATCATGATTCATGATTCGAATTATGATTCATGATTAAATTCATGATTCATGATTTATGATTCAATTCATGGTTCATGATTCAATTCATGATTCAATTTATGATTCATGATTCCTGATTCAATTCATGATTCATGATTCAATTCATGATTCAATTCAAGATTTATGATTCAATTCATGATTCATGATTCATGATTTAATTCATGATTCATGATTTAATTCATGATTCATGATTCATGATTCAATTCACGATTCATGAGTCAATTCATGATTCATGATTCATTTCATGATTCATGATTTAACTCATGATTCAATTCATGATTCAATTTATGATTCATAATTCATGATTCAATTCATGATTCAATTCATGATTCATGATTCATGATTCAATTCATTATTTATTTCATGATTCATGATTCGATTCATAATTCATGAATCAAAATTAAATTCATGATTCAATTCAGGATTTATAATTCAATTCATGATTCATGATTCATTTCATGATTCATTTCATGATTCATGATTCGATTTATGATTCATGATTCAATTCATGATGCATGATTCAATTCGTGATTCATGATTCAATTCATGATTCATGATTCATTTCATGATTCATGATTCGATTTATGATTCATGATTCAATTCATGATGCATGATTCAATTCGTGATTCATGATTCAATTCATGATTCATGATTCATTTCATGATTCATGATTCAATTCATGATTCGATTCATGATTTATGATTCAATTCATGATTCATGATTTGATTCATGATTCATGATTCAATTCATGATTCATGATTCGAATTATGATTCATGATTAAATTCATGATTCATGATTTATGATTCAATTCATGATTCATGATTTATTTCATGATTCAATTCATGGTTCATGAATCTTGATTCAATTCATGATTTATTTCATGATTCATGATTCGATTCATGATTCATGATTCAATTCTTGATTTATGATTCATGATTTAATTCATGATTCATGATTTATGATTCAATTCATGATTCATGATTTATTTCATGATTCAATTCATGGTTCATGAATCTTGATTCAATTCATGATTTATTTCATGATTCATGATTCGATTTATAATTCATGATTCAATTCATGATGCATGGTTCAATTTGTGATTCATGATTCAATTCATGATTCATGATTCATTTCATGATTCATGATTCCTGATTCAATTCATGATTCATGATTCAATACATGATTCATGATTCATTTCATGATTCATGAATCAATTCATAATTTAATTTATGATTCATAATTCATGATTCAATTCATGATTCTATTTATGATTCATGATTCATGATTCAATTCATGATTCATGATTCATGATTCGATTCATGATTCATGATTCAATTCATGATTCATGATTCAATTTATGATTCATGATTCGATTCATGATTCATGATTCAATTCATGATTCATGATTCGATTTATGATTCATGATTCAATTCATGATTCATGATTCAATTCATGATTCATGATTCGATTCATAATTCATCATTCATGATTCAATTCATGATTCATGATTCAATTCATGATTCAATTTATGATTCATGATTCCTGATTCAATTCATGATTCATGATTCAATTCATGATTCATGATTCATTTCATGATTCATGATTCATGGTTCATGATTCAATTTATGATTCATGATTCAATTCAAGATTCATGGTTCATGATTCAATTCATGATTCATGATTCAATTCATGATTCATGATTCATTTCATGATTCATGATTCAATTCATGATTCAATTCATGATTCAACTTATGATTTATAATTCATGATTCAATTCATGATTCAATTCATGATTCATGATTCATGATTCAATTCATGATTCATGATTCAATTCATGAATCATGATTCGATTCATGATTTATGTTTCAATTCATGATTCAATTCTTGATTCAATTCATAATTCAATTCATGATTCATGATTCGATTCATGATTCATGTTTGAATTCATGATTCAATTCATGATTCATTTAATGATTCATGATTCAATTCATGATTCATGATTCGATTCATGATTCATGATTCATGATTCAATTCATGATTCATGATTCGATTTATGATTCATGATTCAATTCATGATTCATGATTCAATTCATGATTCATGATTCAATTCAAAATTCATGATTCAATTCATGATTCATTTCATGATTCATGATTCATGATTCAATTCATGATTCATGATTCGATTTATGATTCATGATTCAATTCATGATTCATGATTCAATTCATGATTCATGATTCGATTCATAATTCATCATTCATCATTCAATTCATGATTCATGATTCAATTCATGATTCAATTTATGATTCATGATTCCTGATTCAATTCATGATTCATGATTCAATTCATGATTCATGATTCATTTCATGATTCATGATTCATGGTTCATGATTCAATTTATGATTCATGATTCAATTCAAGATTCATGGTTCATGATTCAATTCATGATTCATGATTCAATTCATGAATAATGATTCATTTCATGATTCATGATTCAATTCATGATTCAATTCATGATTCAACTTATGATTTATAATTCATGATTCAATTCATGATTCAATTCATGATTCATGATTCATGATTCAATTCATGATTCATGATTCAATTCATGAATCATGATTCGATTCATGATTTATGTTTCAATTCATGATTCAATTCTTGATTCAATTCATAATTCAATTCATGATTCATGATTCGATTCATGATTCATGTTTGAATTCATGATTCAATTCATGATTCATTTAATGATTCATGATTCAATTCATGATTCATGATTCGATTCATGATTCATGATTCATGATTCAATTCATGATTCATGATTCGATTTATGATTCATGATTCAATTCATGATTCATGATTCAATTCATGATTCATGATTCAATTCAAAATTCATGATTCAATTCATGATTCATTTCATGATTCATGATTCATGATTCAATTCATGATTCAATTCATGATTCAACTTATGATTTATAATTCATGATTCAATTCATGATTTAATTCATGATTCATGATTCAATTCATGATTCATGATTCAATTCATGATTCATGATTTGATTCATGATTCATCATTCATCATTCAATTAATGATTCATGATTCAATTCATGATTCAATTTATGATTCATGATTCCTGATTCAATTCATGATTCATGATTCAATTCATGATTCAATTCATGATTTATGATTCAATTCATGATTCATGATTCATGATTTAATTCATGATTCATGATTCATGATTCAATTCACGATTCATGAGTCAATTCATGATTCATGATTCATTTCATGATTCATGATTTAATTCATGATTCAATTCATGATTCAATTTATGATTCATAATTCATGATTCAATTCATGATTCAATTCATGATTCATGATTCAATTCATTATTTATTTCATGATTCATGATTCGATTCATAATTCATGAATCAAAATTAAATTCATGATTCAATTCAGGATTTATGATTCAATTCATGATTCATGATTCATTTCATGATTCATTTCATGATTCATGATTCGATTTATGATTCATGATTCAATTCATGATTCATGATTCAATTCGTGATTCATGATTCAATTCATGATTCATGATTCATTTCATGATTCATGATTCGATTTATGATTCATGATTCAATTCATGATGCATGATTCAATTCGTGATTCCTGATTCAATTCATGATTCATGATTCAATTCATGATTCATTTAATGATTCATGATTCAATTCATGATTCATGATTCGATTCATGATTCATGATTCATGATTCAATTCATGATTCATGATTCGATTTATGATTCATGATTCAATTCATGATTCATGATTCAATTCATGATTCATGATTCAATTCAAAATTCATGATTCAATTCATGATTCATTTCATGATTCATGATTCATGATTCAATTCATGATTCAATTCATGATTCAACTTATGATTTATAATTCATGATTCAATTCATGATTTAATTCATGATTCATGATTCAATTCATGATTCATGATTCAATTCATGATTCATGATTTGATTCATGATTCATCATTCATCATTCAATTAATGATTCATGATTCAATTCATGATTCAATTTATGATTCATGATTCCTGATTCAATTCATGATTCATGATTCAATTCATGATTCAATTCATGATTTATGATTCAATTCATGATTCATGATTCATGATTTAATTCATGATTCATGATTCATGATTCAATTCACGATTCATGAGTCAATTCATGATTCATGATTCATTTCATGATTCATGATTTAATTCATGATTCAATTCATGATTCAATTTATGATTCATAATTCATGATTCAATTCATGATTCAATTCATGATTCATGATTCATGATTCAATTCATTATTTATTTCATGATTCATGATTCGATTCATAATTCATGAATGAAAATTAAATTCATGATTCAATTCAGGATTTATGATTCAATTCATGATTCATGATTCATTTCATGATTCATTTCATGATTCATGATTCGATTTATGATTCATGATTCAATTCATGATGCATGATTCAATTCGTGATTCATGATTCAATTCATGATTCATGATTCATTTCATGATTCATGATTCGATTTATGATTCATGATTCAATTCATGATGCATGATTCAATTCGTGATTCCTGATTCAATTCATGATTCATGATTCAATTCATGATTCATTTCATGATTCATGATTCAATTCATGATTCGATTCATGATTTATGATTCAATTCATGATTCATGATTTGATTCATGATTCATGATTCAATTCATGATTCATGATTTATGATTCAATTCATGATTCATGATTTATTTCATGATTCAATTCATGGTTCATGAATCTTGATTCAATTCATGATTTATTTCATGATTCATGATTCGATTCATGATTCATGATTCATGATTCAATTCATGATTCAATTCATGATTTATTACATGATTCATGATTCGATTCATGATTCATGATTCAATTCTTGATTTATGATTCATGATTTAATTCATGATTCATGATTTATGATTCAATTCATGATTCATGATTTATTTCATGATTCAATTCAGGGTTCATGAATCTTGATTCAATTCATGATTTATTTCATGATTCATGATTCGATTCATGATTCATGATTCAATTCATGATTCAATTCATGATTTATTTCATGATTCATGATTCAATTCATGATTCATGATTCATGATTCAATTCATGATTCATGATTCAATTCTTGAATCATGATTCATGATTCGAATTATGATTCATGATTAAATTCATGATTCATGATTTATGATTTAATTCATGGTTCATGAATCTTTATTCAATTCATGATTTATTTCATGATTCATGATTCGATTCATGATTCATGATTCAATTCATGATTCAATTCATGATTTATTTCATAATTCATGATTCGATTCATGATTCAATTCATGATTCAATTCATGATTCATGATTCATGATTTATGATTTAATTCATGGTTCATGAATCTTTATTCAATTCATGATTTATTTCATGATTCATGATTCGATTCATGATTCATGATTCAATTCATGATTCAATTCATGATTTATTTCATAATTCATGATTCGATTCATGATTCAATTCATGATTCAATTCATGATTCATGATTCATGATTCGATTCATGATTCATGATTCAATTCATGATTCAATTCATGATTTATTTCATAATTCATGATTCGATTCATGATTCAATTCATGATTCAATTCATGATTCATGATTCATGATTCAATTCATGATTCATGATTCATGATTCAATTCATGATTCATGATTCAATTCATGATTCATGATTTGATTCATGATTCATCATTCATCATTCAATTAATGATTCATGATTCAATTCATGATTCAATTTATGATTCATGATTCCTGATTCAATTCATGATTCATGATTCAATTCATGATTCATGATTCCTTTCATGATTCATGATTCAATTCATGATTCAATTCATGATTCAATTTATGATTCATGATTCAATTCATGATTCATGATTCAATTCATGATTCATGATTCAATTCATGATTCATGATTCAATTCATGATTCTTGATTCATTTCATGATTCATGATTCAATTCATGATTCAATTCATGATTCAACTTATGATTTATAATTCATGATTCAATTCATGATTCAATTCATGATTCATGATTCATGATTCAATTCATGATTCATGATTCAATTCATGAATCATGATTCGATTCATGATTTATGTTTCAATTCATGATTCAATTCTTGATTCAATTCATAATTCATTTCATGATTCATGATTCAATTCATGATTCATGATTCAATTCTTGATTTATGATTCATGATTCATGATTCATTTCATGATTCATGATTCAATTCATGATTCGATTCATGATTCATGAGTCAATTCATAAATTCATGATTCGATTCATGATTCATGATTCAATTCTTGATTCATGATTCATGATTTGAATTATGATTCATGATTAAATTCATGATTCATGATTTATGATTCAATTCATGATTCATGATTCAATTCATGATGCATGATTCAATTCGTGATTCATGATTCAATTCATGATTCATGATTCATTTCATGATTCATGATTCGATTTATGATTCATGATTCAATTCATGATGCAAGATTCAATTCGTGATTCCTGATTCAATTCATGATTCATGATTCAATTCATGATTCATGATTCATTTCATGATTCATGATTCAATTCATGATTCGATTCATGATTTATGATTCAATTCATGATTCATGATTTGATTCATGATTCATGATTCAATTCATGATTCATGATTCGAATTATGATTCATGATTAAATTCATGATTCATGATTTATGATTCAATTCATGATTCATGATTTATTTCATGATTCAATTCATGGTTCATGAATCTTGATTCAATTCATGATTTATTTCATGATTCATGGTTCGATTCATGATTCATGATTCATGATTCAATTCATGATTCAATTCATGATTTATTACATGATTCATGATTCGATTCATGATTCATGATTCAATTCTTGATTTATGATTCATGATTTAATTCATGATTCATGATTTATGATTCAATTCATGATTCATGATTTATTTCATGATTCAATTCATGGTTCATGAATCTTGATTCAATTCATGATTTATTTCATGATTCATGATTCGATTCATGATTCATGATTCAATTCATGATTCAATTCATGATTTATTTCATGATTCATGATTCAATTCATGATTCATGATTCAATTCTTGAATCATGATTCATGATTCGAATTATGATTCATGATTAAATTCATGATTCATTATTTATGATTCAATTCATGGTTCATGAATCTTTATTCAATTCATGATTTATTTCATGATTCATGATTCGATTCATGATTCATGATTCAATTCATGATTCAATTCATGATTTATTTCATAATTCATGATTCGATTCATGATTCAATTCATGATTCAATTCATGATTCATAATTCATGAATCAATTAATGATTCAATTCATGATTCGTGATTCATGATTCAATTCATGATTCATGATTCAATTCATGATTCATGATTTGATTCATGATTTATCATTCATCATTCAATTAATGATTCATGATTCAATTCATGATTCAATTTATGATTCATGATTCCTGATTCAATTCATGATTCATGATTCCTTTCATGATTCATGATTCAATTCATGATTCAATTTATGATTCATGATTCAATTCAAGATTCATGATTCATGATTCAATTCATGATTCATGATTCAATTCATGATTCTTGATTCATTTCATGATTCATGATTCAATTCATGATTCAATTCATGATTCAACTTATGATTTATAATTCATGATTCAATTCATGATTCAATTCATGATTCATGATTCATGATTCAATTCATGATTCATGATTCAATTCATGAATCATGATTCGATTCATGATTTATGTTTCAATTCATGATTCAATTCTTGATTCAATTCATAATTCATTTCATGATTCATGATTCAATTCATGATTCATGGTTCAATTCTTGATTTATGATTCATGATTCATGATTCAATTCATGATACATGATTCAATTCATGATTCATGATTCATTTCATGATTCATGATTCAATTCATGATTCGATTCATGATTCATGAGTCAATTCATAAATTCATGATTCGATTCATGATTCATGATTCAATTCTTGATTCATGATTCATGATTTGAATTATGATTCATGATTAAATTCATGATTCATGATTTATGATTCAATTCATGATTCATGATTTATAATTCATGATTTAATTCATGATGCATGATTCAATTTGTGATTCATGATTTAATTCATGATTCATGATTCATTTCATGATTCATGATTCAATTCATGATTCATGAGTCAATTCATGATTCATGATTCATTTCATGATTCATGATTTAATTCATGATTGAATTCATGATTGAATTTATGATTCATAATTCATGATTCAATTCATGATTCAATTCATGATTCATGATTCATGATTCAATTCATGATTCATGATTCAATTCATGATTCATGATTCAATGCATGATTCAATTCTTGATTCAATTCATAATTCAATTCATGATTCATGATTCAATTCATGATTCAATTCATGATTTATGATTCAATTCATGATTTATTTCATGATTCATGATTCGATTCATGATTCATGATTCAATTCATGATTCAATTCAGGATTTATGATTCAATTCATGATTCATGATTCATGATTTAATTCATGATTCATGATTCGATTTATAATTCATGATTCAATTCATGATGCATGATTCAATTTGTGATTCATGATTTAATTCATGATTCATGATTCATTTCATGATTCATTTCATGATTCATGATTCATGATTCAATTCACGATTCATGAGTCAATTCCTGATTCATTTCATGATTCATGATTCATTTCATGATTCATGATTTAAATCATGATTCAATTCATGATTCAATTTATGATTCATAATTCATGATTCAATTCATGATTCAATTCATGATTCATGATTCATGATTCAATTCATGATTCATGATTCAATGCATGATTCAATTCTTGATTCAATTCATAATTCAATTCATGATTCATGATTCAATTCATGATTCGATTCATGATTCATGATTCATGATTCAATTCATGATTCATGATTCAATTCATGATTCATGATTCAATTCATGATTCATCATTCATCATTCAATTAATGATTCATGATTCAATTCATGATTCAATTTATCATTCATGATTCCTGATTCAATTCATGATTCATGATTCAATTCATGATTCAATTCATGATTTATGATTCAATTCATGATTCATGATTCATGATTTAATTCATGATTCATGATTCATGATTCAATTCACGATTCATGAGTCAATTCATGATTCATGATTCATTTCATGATTCATGATTTAACTCATGATTCAATTCATGATTCAATTTATGATTCATAATTCATGATTCAATTCATGATTCAATTCATGATTCATGATTCATGATTCAATTCATTATTTATTTCATGATTCATGATTCGATTCATAATTCATGAATCAAAATTAAATTCATGATTCAATTCAGGATTTATGATTCAATTCATGATTCATGATTCATTTCATGATTCATTTCATGATTCATGATTCGATTTATGATTCATGATTCAATTCATGATGCATGATTCAATTCGTGATTCATGATTCAATTCATGATTCATGATTCATTTCATGATTCATGATTCGATTTATGATTTATGATTTAATTCATGATGCATGATTCAATTCGTGATTCCTGATTCAATTCATGATTCATGATTCAATTCATGATTCATGATTCATTTCATGATTCATGATTCAATTCATGATTCGATTCATGATTTATGATTCAATTCATGATTCATGATTTGATTCATGATTCATGATTCAATTCATGATTCATGATTCGAATTATGATTCATGATTAAATTCATGATTCATGATTTATGATTCAATTCATGATTCATGATTTATTTCATGATTCAATTCATGGTTCATGAATCTTGATTCAATTCATGATTTATTTCATGATTCATGATTCGATTCATGATTCATGATTCAATTCATGATTCAATTCATAATTTATTACATGATTCATGATTCGATTCATGATTCATGATTCAATTCTTGATTTATGATTCATGATTTAATTCATGATTCATGATTTATGATTCAATTCATGATTCATGATTTATTTCATGATTCAATTCATGGTTCATGAATCTTGATTCAATTCATGATTTATTTCATGATTCATGATTCGATTCATGATTCATGATTCAATTCATGATTCAATTCATGATTTATTTCATGATTCATGATTCAATTCATGATTCATGATTCATGATTCAATTCATGATTCATGATTCAATTCATGATTCATGATTTGATTCATGATTCATCATTCATCATTCAATTAATGATTCATGATTCAATTCATGATTCAATTTATGATTCATGATTCCTGATTCAATTCATGATTCATGATTCAATTCATGATTCAATTCATGATTTATGATTCAATTCATGATTCATGATTCATGATTTAATTCATGATTCAATTCACGATTCATGAGTCAATTCATGATTCATGATTCATTTCATGATTCATGATTTAATTCATGATTCAATTCATGATTCAATTTATGATTCATAATTCATTATTCAATTCATGATTCAATTCATGATTCATGATTCATGATTCAATTCATTATTTATTTCATGATTCATGATTCGATTCATAATTCATGAATCAAAATTAAATTCATGATTCAATTCAGGATTTATGATTCAATTCATTATTCATGATTCATTTCATGATTCATTTCATGATTCATGATTCGATTTATGATTCATGATTCAATTCATGATGCATGATTCAATTCGTGATTCATGATTCAATTCATGATTCATGATTCATTTCATGATTCATGATTCGATTTATGATTCATGATTCAATTCATGATGCTTGATTCAATTCGTGATTCCTTATTCAATTCATGATTCATGATTCAATTCATGATTCATGATTCATTTCATGATTCATGATTCAATTCATGATTTGATTCATGATTTATGATTCAATTCATGATTCATGATTCGAATTATGATTCATGATTAAATTCATGATTCTTAATTTATGATTCAATTCATGATTCATGATTTATTTCATGATTCAATTCATGGTTCATGAATCTTGATTCAATTCATGATTTATTTCATGATTCATGATTCGATTCATGATTCATGATTCATGATTCAATTCATGATTCAATTCATGATTTATTACATGATTCATGATTCGATTCATGATTCATGATTCAATTCTTGATTTATGATTCATGATTTAATTCATGATTCATGATTTATGATTCGATTCATGATTCATGATTTATTTCATGATTCAATTCATGGTTCATGAATCTTGATTCAATTCATGATTTATTTCATGATTCATGATTCGATTCATGATTCATGATTCAATTCATGATTCAATTCATGATTTATTTCATGATTCATGATTCAATTCATGATTCATGATTCATGATTCAATTCATGATTCATGATTCAATTCTTGAATCATGATTCATGATTCGAATTATGATTCATGATTAAATTCATGATTCATGATTTATGATTCAATTCATGGTTCATGAATCTTTATTCAATTCATGATTTATTTCATGATTCATGATTCGATTCATGATTCATGATTCAATTCATGATTTATTTCATAATTCATGATTCGATTCATGATTCAATTCATAATTCAATTCATGATTCAATTCATGATTCATGATTCATGATTCAATTCATGATTCAATTCATGATTCATGATTCATGATTCAATTCATGATTCATGATTCAATTCATGATTCATGATTTGATTCATGATTCATCATTCATCATTCAATTAATGATTCATGATTCAATTCATGATTCAATTTATGATTCATGATTCCTGATTCAATTCATGATTCATGATTCAATTCATGATTCATGATTCCTTTATGATTCATGATTCCTGATTCATTTCATGAATCATGATTCAATTCATGATTCGATTCATGATTCATGAGTCAATTCATAAATTCATAATTCGATTCATGATTCATGATTCAATTCTTGATTCATGATTCATGATTTGAATTATGATTCATGATTAAATTCATGATTCATGATTTATGATTCAATTCATGATTCATGATTTATAATTCATGATTTAATTCATGATGCATGATTCAATTTGTGATTCATGATTTAATTCATGATTCATGATTCATTTCATGATTTATGATTCAATTCATGATTCATGAGTCATTTCATAATTCATGATTCAATTCATGATTCAATCATGATTCATGATTCATGATTCAATTCATGATTCATGATTCAATTCATGATTCATGATTCAATGCATGATTCAATTCTTGATTCAATTCATAATTCAATTCATGATTCATGATTCAATTCATGATTCAATTCATGATTTATGATTCAATTCATGATTTATTTCATGATTCATGATTCGATTCATGATTCATGATTCAATTCATGATTCAATTCATGATTTATGATTCAATTCATGATTCATGATTCATGATTTAATTCATGATTCATGATTCATGATTCGATTTATAATTCATGATTCAATTCATGATGCATGATTCAATTTGTAATTCATGATTTAATTCATGATTCATGATTCATTTCATGATTCATTTCATGATTCATGATTCATGATTCAATTCACGATTCATGAGTCAATTCCTGATTCATTTCATGATTCATGATTCATTTCATGATTCATGATTTAATTCATGTTTCAATTCATGATTCAATTTATGATTCATAATTCATGATTCAATTCATGATTCAATTCATGATTCATGATTCATGATTCAATTCATGCTTCATGATTCAATGCATGATTCAATTCTTGATTCAATTCATAATTCAATTCATGATTCATGATTCAATTCATGATTCGATTCATGATTCATGATTCATGATTCGATATATGATTCATGATTAAATTCATGATTCATAATTTATGATTCAATTCATGATTCATGATTCAATTCATGATTCGATTCATGATTCATGATTCAATTCATGATTCATGATTTGATTCATGATTCATGATTCAATTTTTAATTCATGATTCGATTCATGATTCATGATTAAATTTATGATTCATGATTTATGATTCAATTCATGATTCATGATTTATTTCATGATTCAATTCATGGTTCATGAATCTTGATTCAATTCATGATTTATTTCATGATTCATGATTCGATTCATGATTCATGATTCATGATTCAATTCATGATTCTAATCATTATTTATTTCATGATTCATGATTCGATTCATGATTCATGAATCAAAATTCAATTCATGATTCAATTCAGGGTTTATGATTCAATTCATGATTCATGATTCATTTCATGATTCATTTCATGATTCATGATTCGATTTATGATTCATGATTCAATTCATGATGCATGATTCAATTCGTGATTCATGATTCAATTCATGATTCATGATTCATTTCATGATTCATTTCATGATTCATGATTCATGATTCAATTCATGATTCATGATTCAATTCATGATTCATGATTCAATTCATGATTCATGATTCAATGCATGATTCAATTCTCGATTCAATTCATAATTCAATTCATGATTCATGATTCAATTTATGATTCATGATTCAATTCATGATGCATGATTCAATTCGTGATTCCTGATTCAATTCATGATTCATGATTCAATTCATGATTCATGATTCATTTCATGATTCATGATTCAATTCATGATTCGATTCATGATTTATGATTCATTTCATGATTCATGATTTGATTCATGATTCATGATTCAATTCATGATTCATGATTCATGATTCGATTCATGATTCATGATTCAATTCATGATTCATGATTCAATTCATGATTCATGATTCAATTCTTGAATCATGATTCATGATTCGAATCATGATTCATGATTCGAATTATGATTCATGATTAAATTCATGATTCATGATTTATGATTCAATTCATGGTTCATGAATCTTTATTCAATTCATGATTTATTTCATGATTCATGATTCGATTCATGATTCATGATTCAATTCATGATTTATTTCATAATTCATGATTCGATTCATGATTCAATTCATTATTCAATTCATGATTTATGATTTAATTCATGATTCATGATTCATGATTTAATTCCTGATTCATGATTCATGATTCATGATTCGATTTATAATTCATGATTCAATTCATGATGCATGGTTCAATTTGTGATTCATGATTCAATTCATGATTCATGATTCATTTCATGATTCATGATTCCTGATTCAATTCATGATTCATGATTCAATACATGATTCATGATTCAATACATGATTCATGATTCATTTCATGATTCATGATTCAATTCATAATTCAATTTATGATTCATAATTCATGATTCAATTCATGATTCAATTTATGATTCATGATTCATGATTCAATTCATGATTCATGATTCATGATTCGATTCATGATTCATGATTCAATTCATGATTCATGATTCAATTCATGATTCGTAATTCATGATTCATGATTCAATTCATGATTCATGATTCGATTCATGATTCATGATTCATGATTCAATTCATGATTCATGATTCAATTTATGATTCATGATTCAATTCATGATTCATGATTCAATTCATGATTCATGATTCGATTCATAATTCATCATTCATCATTCAATTCATGATTCATGATTCAATTCATGATTCAATTTATGATTCATGATTCCTGATTCAATTCATGATTCATGATTCAATTCATGATTCATGATTCATGGTTCATGATTCAATTTATGATTCATGATTCAATTCAAGATTCATGGTTCATGATTCATGATTCATTTCATGATTCATGATTCAATTCATGATTCAATTCATGATTCAACTTATGATTTATAATTCATGATTCAATTCATGATTCAATTCATGATTCATGATTCATGATTCAATTCATGATTCATGATTCAATTCATGAATCATGATTCGATTCATGATTTATGATTCAATTCATGATTCATGAGTCAATTCATGATTCATGATTCAATTCTTGATTTATGATTCATGATTCATGATTCAATTCATGATACATGATTCAATTCATGATTCATGATTCATTTCATGATTCATGATTCAATTCATGATTCGATTCATGATTCATGAGTCAATTCATAAATTCATAATTCGATTCATGATTCATGATTCAATTCTTGATTCATGATTCATGATTTGAATTATGATTCATGATTAAATTCATGATTCATGATTTATGATTCAATTCATGATTCATGATTTATAATTCATGATTTAATTCATGATGCATGATTCAATTTGTGATTCATGATTTAATTCATGATTCATGATTCATTTCATGATTTATGATTCAATTCATGATTCATGAGTCATTTCATAATTCATGATTCAATTCATGATTCAATCATGATTCATGATTCATGATTCAATTCATGATTCATGATTCAATTCATGATTCATGATTCAATGCATGATTCAATTCTTGATTCAATTCATAATTCAATTCATGATTCATGATTCAATTCATGATTCAATTCATGATTTATGATTCAATTCATGATTTATTTCATGATTCATGATTCGATTCATGATTCATGATTCAATTCATGATTCAATTCATGATTTATGATTCAATTCATGATTCATGATTCATGATTTAATTCATGATTCATGATTCATGATTCGATTTATAATTCATGATTCAATTCATGATGCATGATTCAATTTGTAATTCATGATTTAATTCATGATTCATGATTCATTTCATGATTCATTTCATGATTCATGATTCATGATTCAATTCACGATTCATGAGTCAATTCCTGATTCATTTCATGATTCATGATTCATTTCATGATTCATGATTTAATTCATGTTTCAATTCATGATTCAATTTATGATTCATAATTCATGATTCAATTCATGATTCAATTCATGATTCATGATTCATGATTCAATTCATGCTTCATGATTCAATGCATGATTCAATTCTTGATTCAATTCATAATTCAATTCATGATTCATGATTCAATTCATGATTCGATTCATGATTCATGATTCATGATTCGATATATGATTCATGATTAAATTCATGATTCATAATTTATGATTCAATTCATGATTCATGATTCAATTCATGATTCGATTCATGATTCATGATTCAATTCATGATTCATGATTTGATTCATGATTCATGATTCAATTTTTAATTCATGATTCGATTCATGATTCATGATTAAATTTATGATTCATGATTTATGATTCAATTCATGATTCATGATTTATTTCATGATTCAATTCATGGTTCATGAATCTTGATTCAATTCATGATTTATTTCATGATTCATGATTCGATTCATGATTCATGATTCATGATTCAATTCATGATTCTAATCATTATTTATTTCATGATTCATGATTCGATTCATGATTCATGAATCAAAATTCAATTCATGATTCAATTCAGGGTTTATGATTCAATTCATGATTCATGATTCATTTCATGATTCATTTCATGATTCATGATTCGATTTATGATTCATGATTCAATTCATGATGCATGATTCAATTCGTGATTCATGATTCAATTCATGATTCATGATTCATTTCATGATTCATTTCATGATTCATGATTCATGATTCAATTCATGATTCATGATTCAATTCATGATTCATGATTCAATTCATGATTCATGATTCAATGCATGATTCAATTCTCGATTCAATTCATAATTCAATTCATGATTCATGATTCAATTTATGATTCATGATTCAATTCATGATGCATGATTCAATTCGTGATTCCTGATTCAATTCATGATTCATGATTCAATTCATGATTCATGATTCATTTCATGATTCATGATTCAATTCATGATTCGATTCATGATTTATGATTCATTTCATGATTCATGATTTGATTCATGATTCATGATTCAATTCATGATTCATGATTCATGATTCGATTCATGATTCATGATTCAATTCATGATTCATGATTCAATTCATGATTCATGATTCAATTCTTGAATCATGATTCATGATTCGAATCATGATTCATGATTCGAATTATGATTCATGATTAAATTCATGATTCATGATTTATGATTCAATTCATGGTTCATGAATCTTTATTCAATTCATGATTTATTTCATGATTCATGATTCGATTCATGATTCATGATTCAATTCATGATTTATTTCATAATTCATGATTCGATTCATGATTCAATTCATTATTCAATTCATGATTTATGATTTAATTCATGATTCATGATTCATGATTTAATTCCTGATTCATGATTCATGATTCATGATTCGATTTATAATTCATGATTCAATTCATGATGCATGGTTCAATTTGTGATTCATGATTCAATTCATGATTCATGATTCATTTCATGATTCATGATTCCTGATTCAATTCATGATTCATGATTCAATACATGATTCATGATTCAATACATGATTCATGATTCATTTCATGATTCATGATTCAATTCATAATTCAATTTATGATTCATAATTCATGATTCAATTCATGATTCAATTTATGATTCATGATTCATGATTCAATTCATGATTCATGATTCATGATTCGATTCATGATTCATGATTCAATTCATGATTCATGATTCAATTCATGATTCGTAATTCATGATTCATGATTCAATTCATGATTCATGATTCGATTCATGATTCATGATTCATGATTCAATTCATGATTCATGATTCAATTTATGATTCATGATTCAATTCATGATTCATGATTCAATTCATGATTCATGATTCGATTCATAATTCATCATTCATCATTCAATTCATGATTCATGATTCAATTCATGATTCAATTTATGATTCATGATTCCTGATTCAATTCATGATTCATGATTCAATTCATGATTCATGATTCATGGTTCATGATTCAATTTATGATTCATGATTCAATTCAAGATTCATGGTTCATGATTCAATTCATGATTCATGATTCAATTCATGATTCATGATTCATTTCATGATTCATGATTCAATTCATGATTCAATTCATGATTCAACTTATGATTTATAATTCATGATTCAATTCATGATTCAATTCATGATTCATGATTCATGATTCAATTCATGATTCATGATTCAATTCATGAATCATGATTCGATTCATGATTTATGTTTCAATTCATGATTCAATTCTTGATTCAATTCATAATTCAATTCATGATTCATGATTCAATTCATGATTCATGATTCATGATTCATGATTCAATTCATGATTCATGATTCGATTTATGATTCATGATTCAATTCATGATTCATGATTCAATTCATGATTCATGATTCAATTCAAGATTCATGATTCAATTCATGATTCATTTCATGATTCATGATTCATGATTCAATTCATGATTCAATTCATGATTCAACTTATGATTTATAATGCATGATTCAATTCATGATTTAATTCATGAATCATTATTCATGATTCAATTCATGATTCATGATTCAATTCATGATTCATGATTTGATTCATGATTCATCATTCATCATTCAATTAATGATTCATGGTTCAATTCATGATTCAATTCATGATTTATGATTCAATTCATGATTCATGATTCATGATTTAATTCATGATTCATGATTCATGATTCAATTCACGATTCATGAGTCAATTCATGATTCATGATTCATGTCATGATTCATGATTTAATTCATGATTCAATTCATGATTCAATTTATGATTCATAATTCATGATTCAATTCATGATTCAATTCATGATTCATGATTCACGATTCAATTCATGATTCATGATTTAATTCATGATTCATGATTCAATGCATGATTCAATTCTTGATTCAATTCATAATTCAATTCATTATTCATGATTCAATTCATGATTCGATTCATATTTCATGATTCATGATTCGATATATGATTCATGATTAAATTCATGATTCATAATTTATGATTCAATTCATGATTCATGATTCAATTCATGATTCGATTCATGATTCATGATTCAATTCATGATTCATGATTTGATTCATGATTCATGATTTGATTCATGATTCATGATTCAATTCGTGATTCCTGATTCAATTCATGATTCATGATTCAATTCATGATTCATTTAATGATTCATGATTCAATTCATGATTCATGATTCGATTCATGATTCATGATTCATGATTCAATTCATGATTCATGATTCGATTTATGATTCATGATTCAATTCATGATTCATGATTCAATTCATGATTCATGATTCAATTCAAAATTCATGATTCAATTCATGATTCATTTCATGATTCATGATTCATGATTCAATTCATGATTCAATTCATGATTCAACTTATGATTTATAATTCATGATTCAATTCATGATTTAATTCATGATTCATGATTCAATTCATGATTCATGATTCAATTCATGATTGATGATTTGATTCATGATTCATCATTCATCATTCAATTAATGATTCATGATTCAATTCATGATTCAATTTATGATTCATGATTCCTGATTCAATTCATGATTCATGATTCAATTCATGATTCAATTCATGATTTATGATTCAATTCATGATTCATGATTCATGATTTAATTCATGATTCATGATTCATGATTCAATTCACGATTCATGAGTCAATTCATGATTCATGATTCATTTCATGATTCATGATTTAATTCATGATTCAATTCATGATTCAATTTATGATTCATAATTCATGATTCAATTCATGATTCATGATTCATGATTCAATTCATTATTTATTTCATGATTCATGATTCGATTCATAATTCATGAATGAAAATTAAATTCATGATTCAATTCAGGATTTATGATTCAATTCATGATTCATGATTCATTTCATGATTCATTTCATGATTCATGATTCGATTTATGATTCATGATTCAATTCATGATGCATGATTCAATTCGTGATTCATGATTCAATTCATGATTCATGATTCATTTCATGATTCATGATTCGATTTATGATTCATGATTCAATTCATGATGCATGATTCAATTCGTGATTCCTGATTCAATTCATGATTCATGATTCAATTCATGATTCATTTCATGATTCATGATTCAATTCATGATTCGATTCATGATTTATGATTCAATTCATGATTCATGATTTGATTCATGATTCATGATTCAATTCATGATTCATGATTTATGATTCAATTCATGATTCATGATTTATTTCATGATTCAATTCATGGTTCATGAATCTTGATTCAATTCATGATTTATTTCATGATTCATGATTCGATTCATGATTCATGATTCATGATTCAATTCATGATTCAATTCATGATTTATTACATGATTCATGATTCGATTCATGATTCATGATTCAATTCTTGATTTATGATTCATGATTTAATTCATGATTCATGATTTATGATTCAATTCATGATTCATGATTTATTTCATGATTCAATTCAGGGTTCATGAATCTTGATTCAATTCATGATTTATTTCATGATTCATGATTCGATTCATGATTCATGATTCAATTCATGATTCAATTCATGATTTATTTCATGATTCATGATTCAATTCATGATTCATGATTCATGATTCAATTCATGATTCATGATTCAATTCTTGAATCATGATTCATGATTCGAATTATGATTCATGATTAAATTCATGATTCATGATTTATGATTTAATTCATGGTTCATGAATCTTTATTCAATTCATGATTTATTTCATGATTCATGATTCGATTCATGATTCATGATTCAATTCATGATTCAATTCATGATTTATTTCATAATTCATGATTCGATTCATGATTCAATTCATGATTCAATTCATGATTCATGATTCATGATTTATGATTTAATTCATGGTTCATGAATCTTTATTCAATTCATGATTTATTTCATGATTCATGATTCGATTCATGATTCATGATTCAATTCATGATTCAATTCATGATTTATTTCATAATTCATGATTCGATTCATGATTCAATTCATGATTCAATTCATGATTCATGATTCATGATTCGATTCATGATTCATGATTCAATTCATGATTCAATTCATGATTTATTTCATAATTCATGATTCGATTCATGATTCAATTCATGATTCAATTCATGATTCATGATTCATGATTCAATTCATGATTCATGATTCATGATTCAATTCATGATTCATGATTCAATTCATGATTCATGATTTGATTCATGATTCATCATTCATCATTCAATTAATGATTCATGATTCAATTCATGATTCAATTTATGATTCATGATTCCTGATTCAATTCATGATTCATGATTCAATTCATGATTCATGATTCCTTTCATGATTCATGATTCAATTCATGATTCAATTCATGATTCAATTTATGATTCATGATTCAATTCATGATTCATGATTCAATTCATGATTCATGATTCAATTCATGATTCTTGATTCATTTCATGATTCATGATTCAATTCATGATTCAATTCATGATTCAACTTATGATTTATAATTCATGATTCAATTCATGATTCAATTCATGATTCATGATTCATGATTCAATTCATGATTCATGATTCAATTCATGAATCATGATTCGATTCATGATTTATGTTTCAATTCATGATTCAATTCTTGATTCAATTCATAATTCATTTCATGATTCATGATTCAATTCATGATTCATGATTCAATTCTTGATTTATGATTCATGATTCATGATTCATTTCATGATTCATGATTCAATTCATGATTCGATTCATGATTCATGAGTCAATTCATAAATTCATGATTCGATTCATGATTCATGATTCAATTCTTGATTCATGATTCATGATTTGAATTATGATTCATGATTAAATTCATGATTCATGATTTATGATTCAATTCATGATTCATGATTCAATTCATGATGCATGATTCAATTCGTGATTCATGATTCAATTCATGATTCATGATTCATTTCATGATTCATGATTCGATTTATGATTCATGATTCAATTCATGATGCAAGATTCAATTCGTGATTCCTGATTCAATTCATGATTCATGATTCAATTCATGATTCATGATTCATTTCATGATTCATGATTCAATTCATGATTCGATTCATGATTTATGATTCAATTCATGATTCATGATTTGATTCATGATTCATGATTCAATTCATGATTCATGATTCGAATTATGATTCATGATTAAATTCATGATTCATGATTTATGATTCAATTCATGATTCATGATTTATTTCATGATTCAATTCATGGTTCATGAATCTTGATTCAATTCATGATTTATTTCATGATTCATGGTTCGATTCATGATTCATGATTCATGATTCAATTCATGATTCAATTCATGATTTATTACATGATTCATGATTCGATTCATGATTCATGATTCAATTCTTGATTTATGATTCATGATTTAATTCATGATTCATGATTTATGATTCAATTCATGATTCATGATTTATTTCATGATTCAATTCATGGTTCATGAATCTTGATTCAATTCATGATTTATTTCATGATTCATGATTCGATTCATGATTCATGATTCAATTCATGATTCAATTCATGATTTATTTCATGATTCATGATTCAATTCATGATTCATGATTCAATTCTTGAATCATGATTCATGATTCGAATTATGATTCATGATTAAATTCATGATTCATGATTTATGATTCAATTCATGGTTCATGAATCTTTATTCAATTCATGATTTATTTCATGATTCATGATTCGATTCATGATTCATGATTCAATTCATGATTCAATTCATGATTTATTTCATAATTCATGATTCGATTCATGATTCAATTCATGATTCAATTCATGATTCATGATTCATGAATCAATTAATGATTCAATTCATGATTCGTGATTCATGATTCAATTCATGATTCATGATTCAATTCATGATTCATGATTTGATTCATGATTCATCATTCATCATTCAATTAATGATTCATGATTCAATTCATGATTCAATTTATGATTCATGATTCCTGATTCAATTCATGATTCATGATTCAATTCATGATTCATGATTCCTTTCATGATTCATGATTCAATTCATGATTCAATTTATGATTCATGATTCAATTCAAGATTCATGATTCATGATTCAATTCATGATTCATGATTCAATTCATGATTCTTGATTCATTTCATGATTCATGATTCAATTCATGATTCAATTCATGATTCAACTTATGATTTATAATTCATGATTCAATTCATGATTCAATTCATGATTCATGATTCATGATTCAATTCATGATTCATGATTCAATTCATGAATCATGATTCGATTCATGATTTATGTTTCAATTCATGATTCAATTCTTGATTCAATTCATAATTCATTTCATGATTCATGATTCAATTCATGATTCATGGTTCAATTCTTGATTTATGATTCATGATTCATGATTCAATACATGATACATGATTCAATTCATGATTCATGATTCATTTCATGATTCATGATTCAATTCATGATTCGATTCATGATTCATGAGTCAATTCATAAATTCATGATTCGATTCATGATTCATGATTCAATTCTTGATTCATGATTCATGATTTGAATTATGATTCATGATTAAATTCATGATTCATGATTTATGATTCAATTCATGATTCATGATTTATAATTCATGATTTAATTCATGATGCATGATTCAATTTGTGATTCATGATTTAATTCATGATTCATGATTCATTTCATGATTCATGATTCAATTCATGATTCATGAGTCAATTCATGATTCATGATTCATTTCATGATTCATGATTTAATTCATGATTGAATTCATGATTGAATTTATGATTCATAATTCATGATTCAATTCATGATTCAATTCATGATTCATGATTCATGATTCAATTCATGATTCATGATTCAATTCATGATTCATGATTCAATGCATGATTCAATTCTTGATTCAATTCATAATTCAATTCATGATTCATGATTCAATTCATGATTCAATTCATGATTTATGATTCAATTCATGATTTATTTCATGATTCATGATTCGATTCATGATTCATGATTCAATTCATGATTCAATTCAGGATTTATGATTCAATTCATGATTCATGATTCATGATTTAATTCATGATTCATGATTCATGATTCGATTTATAATTCATGATTCAATTCATGATGCATGATTCAATTTGTGATTCATGATTTAATTCATGATTCATGATTCATTTCATGATTCATTTCATGATTCATGATTCATGATTCAATTCACGATTCATGAGTCAATTCCTGATTCATTTCATGATTCATGATTCATTTCATGATTCATGATTTAAATCATGATTCAATTCATGATTCAATTTATGATTCATAATTCATGATTCAATTCATGATTCAATTCATGATTCATGATTCATGATTCAATTCATGATTCATGATTCAATGCATGATTCAATTCTTGATTCAATTCATAATTCAATTCATGATTCATGATTCAATTCATGATTCGATTCATGATTCATGATTCATGATTCAATTCATGATTCATGATTCAATTCATGATTCATGATTCAATTCATGATTCATCATTCATCATTCAATTAATGATTCATGATTCAATTCATGATTCAATTTATCATTCATGATTCCTGATTCAATTCATGATTCATGATTCAATTCATGATTCAATTCATGATTTATGATTCAATTCATGATTCATGATTCATGATTTAATTCATGATTCATGATTCATGATTCAATTCACGATTCATGAGTCAATTCATGATTCATGATTCATTTCATGATTCATGATTTAACTCATGATTCAATTCATGATTCAATTTATGATTCATAATTCATGATTCAATTCATGATTCAATTCATGATTCATGATTCATGATTCAATTCATTATTTATTTCATGATTCATGATTCGATTCATAATTCATGAATCAAAATTAAATTCATGATTCAATTCAGGATTTATGATTCAATTCATGATTCATGATTCATTTCATGATTCATTTCATGATTCATGATTCGATTTATGATTCATGATTCAATTCATGATGCATGATTCAATTCGTGATTCATGATTCAATTCATGATTCATGATTCATTTCATGATTCATGATTCGATTTATGATTTATGATTTAATTCATGATGCATGATTCAATTCGTGATTCCTGATTCAATTCATGATTCATGATTCAATTCATGATTCATGATTCATTTCATGATTCATGATTCAATTCATGATTCGATTCATGATTTATGATTCAATTCATGATTCATGATTTGATTCATGATTCATGATTCAATTCATGATTCATGATTCGAATTATGATTCATGATTAAATTCATGATTCATGATTTATGATTCAATTCATGATTCATGATTTATTTCATGATTCAATTCATGGTTCATGAATCTTGATTCAATTCATGATTTATTTCATGATTCATGATTCGATTCATGATTCATGATTCATGATTCAATTCATGATTCAATTCATAATTTATTACATGATTCATGATTCGATTCATGATTCATGATTCAATTCTTGATTTATGATTCATGATTTAATTCATGATTCATGATTTATGATTCAATTCATGATTCATGATTTATTTCATGATTCAATTCATGGTTCATGAATCTTGATTCAATTCATGATTTATTTCATGATTCATGATTCGATTCATGATTCATGATTCAATTCATGATTCAATTCATGATTTATTTCATGATTCATGATTCAATTCATGATTCATGATTCATGATTCAATTCATGATTCATGATTCAATTCATGATTCATGATTTGATTCATGATTCATCATTCATCATTCAATTAATGATTCATGATTCAATTCATGATTCAATTTATGATTCATGATTCCTGATTCAATTCATGATTCATGATTCAATTCATGATTCAATTCATGATTTATGATTCAATTCATGATTCATGATTCATGATTTAATTCATGATTCAATTCACGATTCATGAGTCAATTCATGATTCATGATTCATTTCATGATTCATGATTTAATTCATGATTCAATTCATGATTCAATTTATGATTCATAATTCATTATTCAATTCATGATTCAATTCATGATTCATGATTCATGATTCAATTCATTATTTATTTCATGATTCATGATTCGATTCATAATTCATGAATCAAAATTAAATTCATGATTCAATTCAGGATTTATGATTCAATTCATGATTCATGATTCATTTCATGATTCATTTCATGATTCATGATTCGATTTATGATTCATGATTCAATTCATGATGCATGATTCAATTCGTGATTCATGATTCAATTCATGATTCATGATTCATTTCATGATTCATGATTCGATTTATGATTCATGATTCAATTCATGATGCTTGATTCAATTCGTGATTCCTTATTCAATTCATGATTCATGATTCAATTCATGATTCATGATTCATTTCATGATTCATGATTCAATTCATGATTTGATTCATGATTTATGATTCAATTCATGATTCATGATTCGAATTATGATTCATGATTAAATTCATGATTCTTAATTTATGATTCAATTCATGATTCATGATTTATTTCATGATTCAATTCATGGTTCATGAATCTTGATTCAATTCATGATTTATTTCATGATTCATGATTCGATTCATGATTCATGATTCATGATTCAATTCATGATTCAATTCATGATTTATTACATGATTCATGATTCGATTCATGATTCATGATTCAATTCTTGATTTATGATTCATGATTTAATTCATGATTCATGATTTATGATTCGATTCATGATTCATGATTTATTTCATGATTCAATTCATGGTTCATGAATCTTGATTCAATTCATGATTTATTTCATGATTCATGATTCGATTCATGATTCATGATTCAATTCATGATTCAATTCATGATTTATTTCATGATTCATGATTCAATTCATGATTCATGATTCATGATTCAATTCATGATTCATGATTCAATTCTTGAATCATGATTCATGATTCGAATTATGATTCATGATTAAATTCATGATTCATGATTTATGATTCAATTCATGGTTCATGAATCTTTATTCAATTCATGATTTATTTCATGATTCATGATTCGATTCATGATTCATGATTCAATTCATGATTTATTTCATAATTCATGATTCGATTCATGATTCAATTCATAATTCAATTCATGATTCAATTCATGATTCATGATTCATGATTCAATTCATGATTCAATTCATGATTCATGATTCATGATTCAATTCATGATTCATGATTCAATTCATGATTCATGATTTGATTCATGATTCATCATTCATCATTCAATTAATGATTCATGATTCAATTCATGATTCAATTTATGATTCATGATTCCTGATTCAATTCATGATTCATGATTCAATTCATGATTCATGATTCCTTTCATGATTCATGATTCAATTCATTATTCAATTCATGATTCAATTTATGATTCATGATTCAATTCAATATTCATGATTCATGATTCAATTCATGATTCATGATTCAATTCATGATTCTTGATTCATTTCATGATTCATGATTCAATTCATGATTCAATTCATGATTCAACTTATGATTTATAATTCATGATTCAATTCATGATTCAATTCATGATTCATGATTCATGATTCAATTCATGATTCATGATTCAATTCATGAATCATGATTCGATTCATGATTTATGTTTAAATTCATGATTCAATTCTTGATTCAATTCATAATTCATTTCATGATTCATGATTCAATTCATGATTCATGATTCAATTCTTGATTTATGATTCATGATTCATGATTCAATTCATGATACATGATTCAATTCATGATTCATGATTCATTTCATGATTCATGATTCAATTCATGATTCGATTCATGATTCATGAGTCAATTCATAAATTCATAATTCGATTCATGATTCATGATTCAATTCTTGATTCATGATTCATGATTTAAATTATGATTCATGATTAAATTCATGATTCATGATTTATGATTCAATTCATGATTCATGATTTATAATTCATGATTTAATTCATGATGCATGATTCAATTTGTGATTCATGATTTAATTCATGATTCATGATTCATTTCATGATTTATGATTCAATTCATGATTCATGAGTCAATTCATGATTCATGATTCAATTCTTGATTTATGATTCATGATTCATGATTCAATTCATGATACATGATTCAATTCATGATTCATGATTCATTTCATGATTCATGATTCAATTCATGATTCGATTCATGATTCATGAGTCAATTCATAAATTCATAATTCGATTCATGATTCATGATTCAATTCTTGATTCATGATTCATGATTTGAATTATGATTCATGATTAAATTCATGATTCATGATTTATGATTCAATTCATGATTCATGATTTATAATTCATGATTTAATTCATGATGCATGATTCAATTTGTGATTCATGATTTAATTCATGATTCATGATTCATTTCATGATTTATGATTCAATTCATGATTCATGAGTCATTTCATAATTCATGATTCAATTCATGATTCAATCATGATTCATGATTCATGATTCAATTCATGATTCATGATTCAATTCATGATTCATGATTCAATGCATGATTCAATTCTTGATTCAATTCATAATTCAATTCATGATTCATGATTCAATTCATGATTCAATTCATGATTTATGATTCAATTCATGATTTATTTCATGATTCATGATTCGATTCATGATTCATGATTCAATTCATGATTCAATTCATGATTTATGATTCAATTCATGATTCATGATTCATGATTTAATTCATGATTCATGATTCATGATTCGATTTATAATTCATGATTCAATTCATGATGCATGATTCAATTTGTAATTCATGATTTAATTCATGATTCATGATTCATTTCATGATTCATTTCATGATTCATGATTCATGATTCAATTCACGATTCATGAGTCAATTCCTGATTCATTTCATGATTCATGATTCATTTCATGATTCATGATTTAATTCATGTTTCAATTCATGATTCAATTTATGATTCATAATTCATGATTCAATTCATGATTCAATTCATGATTCATGATTCATGATTCAATTCATGCTTCATGATTCAATGCATGATTCAATTCTTGATTCAATTCATAATTCAATTCATGATTCATGATTCAATTCATGATTCGATTCATGATTCATGATTCATGATTCGATATATGATTCATGATTAAATTCATGATTCATAATTTATGATTCAATTCATGATTCATGATTCAATTCATGATTCGATTCATGATTCATGATTCAATTCATGATTCATGATTTGATTCATGATTCATGATTCAATTTTTAATTCATGATTCGATTCATGATTCATGATTAAATTTATGATTCATGATTTATGATTCAATTCATGATTCATGATTTATTTCATGATTCAATTCATGGTTCATGAATCTTGATTCAATTCATGATTTATTTCATGATTCATGATTCGATTCATGATTCATGATTCATGATTCAATTCATGATTCTAATCATTATTTATTTCATGATTCATGATTCGATTCATGATTCATGAATCAAAATTCAATTCATGATTCAATTCAGGGTTTATGATTCAATTCATGATTCATGATTCATTTCATGATTCATTTCATGATTCATGATTCGATTTATGATTCATGATTCAATTCATGATGCATGATTCAATTCGTGATTCATGATTCAATTCATGATTCATGATTCATTTCATGATTCATTTCATGATTCATGATTCATGATTCAATTCATGATTCATGATTCAATTCATGATTCATGATTCAATTCATGATTCATGATTCAATGCATGATTCAATTCTCGATTCAATTCATAATTCAATTCATGATTCATGATTCAATTTATGATTCATGATTCAATTCATGATGCATGATTCAATTCGTGATTCCTGATTCAATTCATGATTCATGATTCAATTCATGATTCATGATTCATTTCATGATTCATGATTCAATTCATGATTCGATTCATGATTTATGATTCATTTCATGATTCATGATTTGATTCATGATTCATGATTCAATTCATGATTCATGATTCATGATTCGATTCATGATTCATGATTCAATTCATGATTCATGATTCAATTCATGATTCATGATTCAATTCTTGAATCATGATTCATGATTCGAATCATGATTCATGATTCGAATTATGATTCATGATTAAATTCATGATTCATGATTTATGATTCAATTCATGGTTCATGAATCTTTATTCAATTCATGATTTATTTCATGATTCATGATTCGATTCATGATTCATGATTCAATTCATGATTTATTTCATAATTCATGATTCGATTCATGATTCAATTCATTATTCAATTCATGATTTATGATTTAATTCATGATTCATGATTCATGATTTAATTCCTGATTCATGATTCATGATTCATGATTCGATTTATAATTCATGATTCAATTCATGATGCATGGTTCAATTTGTGATTCATGATTCAATTCATGATTCATGATTCATTTCATGATTCATGATTCCTGATTCAATTCATGATTCATGATTCAATACATGATTCATGATTCAATACATGATTCATGATTCATTTCATGATTCATGATTCAATTCATAATTCAATTTATGATTCATAATTCATGATTCAATTCATGATTCAATTTATGATTCATGATTCATGATTCAATTCATGATTCATGATTCATGATTCGATTCATGATTCATGATTCAATTCATGATTCATGATTCAATTCATGATTCGTAATTCATGATTCATGATTCAATTCATGATTCATGATTCGATTCATGATTCATGATTCATGATTCAATTCATGATTCATGATTCAATTTATGATTCATGATTCAATTCATGATTCATGATTCAATTCATGATTCATGATTCGATTCATAATTCATCATTCATCATTCAATTCATGATTCATGATTCAATTCATGATTCAATTTATGATTCATGATTCCTGATTCAATTCATGATTCATGATTCAATTCATGATTCATGATTCATGGTTCATGATTCAATTTATGATTCATGATTCAATTCAAGATTCATGGTTCATGATTCAATTCATGATTCATGATTCAATTCATGATTCATGATTCATTTCATGATTCATGATTCAATTCATGATTCAATTCATGATTCAACTTATGATTTATAATTCATGATTCAATTCATGATTCAATTCATGATTCATGATTCATGATTCAATTCATGATTCATGATTCAATTCATGAATCATGATTCGATTCATGATTTATGTTTCAATTCATGATTCAATTCTTGATTCAATTCATAATTCAATTCATGATTCATGATTCAATTCATGATTCATGATTCATGATTCATGATTCAATTCATGATTCATGATTCGATTTATGATTCATGATTCAATTCATGATTCATGATTCAATTCATGATTCATGATTCAATTCAAGATTCATGATTCAATTCATGATTCATTTCATGATTCATGATTCATGATTCAATTCATGATTCAATTCATGATTCAACTTATGATTTATAATGCATGATTCAATTCATGATTTAATTCATGAATCATTATTCATGATTCAATTCATGATTCATGATTCAATTCATGATTCATGATTTGATTCATGATTCATCATTCATCATTCAATTAATGATTCATGGTTCAATTCATGATTCAATTCATGATTTATGATTCAATTCATGATTCATGATTCATGATTTAATTCATGATTCATGATTCATGATTCAATTCACGATTCATGAGTCAATTCATGATTCATGATTCATGTCATGATTCATGATTTAATTCATGATTCAATTCATGATTCAATTTATGATTCATAATTCATGATTCAATTCATGATTCAATTCATGATTCATGATTCACGATTCAATTCATGATTCATGATTTAATTCATGATTCATGATTCAATGCATGATTCAATTCTTGATTCAATTCATAATTCAATTCATTATTCATGATTCAATTCATGATTCGATTCATATTTCATGATTCATGATTCGATATATGATTCATGATTAAATTCATGATTCATAATTTATGATTCAATTCATGATTCATGATTCAATTCATGATTCGATTCATGATTCATGATTCAATTCATGATTCATGATTTGATTCATGATTCATGATTTGATTCATGATTCATGATTCAATTTTTAATTCATGATTCGATTCATGATTCATGATTAAATTTATGATTCATGATTTATGATTCAATTCATGATTCATGATTTATTTCATGATTCAATTTATGATTCATGAATCTTGATTCATTTCATGATTTATTTCATGATTCATGATTCGATTCATGATTCATGATTCATGATTCAATTCATGATTCAATTCATTATTTATTTCATGATTCATGATTCGATTCATAATTCATGAATCAAAATTAAAATCATGATTCAATTCAGGATTTATGATTCAATTCATGATTCATGATTCATTTCATGATTCATTTCATGATTCATGATTCGATTTATGATTCATGATTCAATTCATGATGCATGATTCAATTCGTGATTCATGATTCAATTCATGATTCATGATTCATTTCATGATTCATGATTCGATTTATGATTCATGATTCAATTCATGATGCATGATTCAATTCGTGATTCCTGATTCAATTCATGATTCATGATTCAATTCATGATTCATGATTCATTTCATGATTCATGATTCAATTCATGATTCGATTCATGATTTATGATTCAATTCATGATTCATGATTTGATTCATGATTCAATTCATGATTCATGATTCGAATTATGATTCATGATTAAATTCATGATTCATGATTTATGATTCAATTCATGATTCATGATTTATTTCATGATTCAATTCATGGTTCATGAATCTTGATTCAATTCATGATTTATTTCATGATTCATGATTCGATTCATGATTCATGATTCATGATTCAATTCATGATTCAATTCATGATTTATTTCATGATTCATGATTCAATTCATGGTTCATGAATCTTGATTCAATTCATGATTTATTTAATGATTCATGATTCGATTTATGATTCATGATTCATGATTCAATTCATGATTCAATTCATGATTTATTTCATGATTCATGATTCGATTCATGATTCATGATTCAATTCTTGATTTATGATTCATGATTTAATTCATGATTCATGATTTATGATTCAATTCATGATTCATGATTTATTTCATGATTCAATTCATGGTTCATGAATCTTGATTTAATTCATGATTTATTTCATGATTCATGATTCGATTCATGATTCATGATTCAATTCATGATTCAATTCATGATTTATTTCATGATTCATGATTCAATTCATGATTCGTGATTCAATTCTTGAATCATGATTCATGATTCGAATTATGATTCATGATTAAATTCATGATTCTTGATTTATGATTCAATTCATGGTTCATGAATCTTTATTCAATTCATGATTTATTTCATGATTCATGATTCGATTCATGATTCATGATTCAATTCATGATTCAATTCATGATTTATTTCATAATTCATGATTCGATTCATGATTCAATTCATGATTCAATTCATGATTCATGATTCAATTCATGATTCAATTCATGATTCATGATTCATGATTCAATTCATGATTCATGATTCAATTCATGATTCATGATTTGATTCATGATTCATCATTCATCATTCAATTAATGATTCATGATTCAATTCATGATTCAATTTATGATTCATGATTCCTGATTCAATTCATGATTCATGATTCAATTAATGATGCATGATTCCTTTCATGATTCATGATTCAATTCATGATTCAATTCATGATTCAATTTATGATTCATGATTCAATTCAAGATTCATGATTCATGATTCAATTCATGATTCATGATTCAATTCATGATTCTTGATTCATTTCATGATTCATGATTCAATTCATGATTCAATTCATGATTCAACTTATGATTTATAATTCATGATTCAATTCATGATTCATGATTCATGATTCAATTCATGATTCATGATTCAATTCATGAATCATGATTCGATTCATGATTTATGTTTCAATTCATGATTCAATTCTTGATTCAATTCATAATTCATTTCATGATTCATGATTTAATTCATAATTCATGATTCAATTCTTGATTTATGATTCATGATTCATGATTCAATTCATGATTCGATTCATGATTCATGAGTCAATTCATAAATTCATGATTCGATTCATGATTCATGATTCAATTCTTGATTCATGATTCATGATTTGAATTATGATTCATGATTAAATTCATGATTCATGATTTATGATTCAATTCATGATTCATGATTTATAATTCATGATTTAATTCATGATGCATGATTCAATTTGTGATTCATGATTTAATTCATGATTCATGATTTATTTCATGATTGATGATTCATGATTCAATTCATGATTCATGAGTCAATTCATGATTCATGATTCATTTCATGATTCATGATTTAATTCATGGTTGAATTCATGATTGAATTTATGATTCATAATTCATGATTCAATTCATGATTCAATTCATGATTCATGATTCATGATTAAATTCATGATTCATGATTCAATTCATGATTCATGATTCAATGCATGATTCAATTCTTGATTCAATTCATAATTCAATTCATGATTCATGATTCAATTCATGATTCAATTCATGATTTATGATTCAATTCATGATTTATTTCATGATTCATGATTCGATTCATGATTCATGATTCAATTCATGATTCGATTCATGATTTATGATTCAATTCATGATTCATGATTCATGATTTAATTCATGATTCATGATTCATGATTCGATTTATAATTCATGATTCAATTCATGATGCATGATTCAATTTGTGATTCATGATTTAATTCATGATTCATGATTAATTTCATGATTCATTTCATGATTCATGATTCATGATTCAATTCACGATTCATGAGTCAATTCCTGATTCATTTCATGATTCATGATTCATTTCATGATTCATGATTTAATTCATGATTCAATTCATGATTCAATTTATGATTCATAATTCATTATTCAATTCATGATTCAATTCATGATTCAATTTATGATTCATAATTCATGATTCAATTCATGATTCAATTCATGATTCATGATTCATGATTCAATTCATGATTCATGATTCAATGCATGATTCAATTCTTGATTCAATTCATATATCAATTCATGATTCATGATTCAATTCATGATTCGATTCATGATTCATGATTCATGATTCGATATATGATTCATGATTAAATTCATGATTCATAATTTATGATTCAATTCATGATTCATGATTCATGATTCAATTCATGATTCGATTCATGATTCATGATTCAATTCATGATTCATGATTTGATTCATGATTCATGATTCAATTTTTAATTCATGATTCGATTCATGATTCATGATTAAATTTATGATTCATGATTTATGATTCAATTCATGATTCATGATTTATTTCATGATTCAATTCATGGTTCATGAATCTTGATTCAATTCATGATTTATTTCATGATTCATGATTCGATTCATGATTCATGATTCATGATTCAATTCATGATTCAATTCATTATTTATTTCATGATTCATGATTCGATTCATGATTCATGAATCAAAATTCAATTCATGATTCAATTCAGGGTTTATGATTCAATTCATGATTCATGATTCATTTCATGATTCATTTCATGATTCATGATTCGATTTATGATTCATGATTCAATTCATGATGCATGATTCAATTCGTGATTCATGATTCAATTCATGATTCATGATTCATTTCATGATTCATTTCATGATTCATGATTCATGATTCAATTCATGATTCATGAGTCAATTCATGATTCATGATTCATTTCATGATTCATGATTTAATTCATGATTGAATTCATGATTGAATTTATGATTCATAATTCATGATTCATAATTCATGATTCAATTCATGATTCATGATTCATGATTCAATTCATGATTCATGATTCAATTCATGATTCATGATTCAATGCATGATTCAATTCTCGATTCAATTCATAATTCAATTCATGATTCATGATTCAATTCATGATTCAATTCATGATTTATGATTCAATTCATGATTTATTTCATGATTCATGATTCGATTCATAATTCATGAATCAAAATTAAATTCATGATTCAATTCAGGATTCATGATTCAATTCATGATTCATGATTCATTTCATGATTCATTTCATGATTCATGATTCAATTTATGATTCATGATTCAATTCATGATGCATGATTCAATTCGTGATTCATGATTCAATTCATGATTCATGATTCATTTCATGATTCATGATTCGATTTATGATTCATGATTCAATTCATGATGCATGATTCAATTCGTGATTCCTGATTCAATTCATGATTCATGATTCAATTCATGATTCATGATTCATTTCATGATTCATGATTCAATTCATGATTCGATTCATGATTTATGATTCAATTCATGATTCATGATTTGATTCATGATTCATGATTCAATTCATGATTCATGATTCGAATTATGATTCATGATTAAATTCATGATTTATGATTTATGATTCAATTCATTATTCATGATTTATTTCATGATTCAATTCATGGTTCATGAATCTTGATTCAATTCATGATTTATTTCATGATTCATGATTCGATTCATGATTCATGATTCAATTCATGATTCAATTCATGATTTATTTCATGATTCATGATTCGATTCATGATTCATGATTCAATTCTTGATTTATGATCAATGATTTAATTCATGATTCATGATTTATGATTCAATTCATGATTCATGATTTATTTCATGATTCAATTCATGGTTCATGAATCTTGATTCAATTCATGATTTATTTCATGATTCATGATTCGATTCATGATTCATGATTCAATTCATGATTCAATTCATGATTTATTTCATGATTCATGATTCAATTCATGATTCATGATTCAATTCTTGAATCATGATTCATGATTCGAATTATAATTCATGATTAAATTCATGATTCATGATTTATGATTCAATTCATGGTTCATGAATCTTTATTCAATTCATGATTTATTTCATGATTCATGATTCGATTCATGATTCATGATTCAATTCATGATTCAATTCATGATTTATTTCATAATTCATGATTCGATTCATGATTCAATTCATGATTCAATTCATGATTCATGATTCATGATTCAATTCATGATTCAATTCATGATTCATGATTCAATTCATGATTCATGATTTGATTCATGATTCATCATTCATCATTCAATTAATGATTCATGATTCAATTCATGATTCAATTTATGATTCATGATTCCTGATTCAATTCATGATTCATGATTCAATTCATGATTCATGATTCCTTTCATGATTCATGATTCAATTCATGATTCAATTCATGATTCAATTTATGATTCATGATTCAATTCAAGATTCATGATTCATGATTCAATTCATGATTCATGATTCAATTCATGATTCTTGATTCATTTCATGATTCATGATTCAATTCATGATTCAATTCATGATTCAACTTATGATTTATAATTCATGATTCAATTCATGATTTAATTCATGATTCATGATTCAATTCATGATTCATGATTCAATTCATGAATCATGATTCGATTCATGATTTATGTTTCAATTCATGATTC
This sequence comes from Mixophyes australis, assembly GCA_036250195.1. NCBI lineage: Eukaryota > Metazoa > Chordata > Amphibia > Anura > Limnodynastidae > Mixophyes > Mixophyes australis. The sequence continues at coordinate 179,819,871 of JAVHZZ010000002.1, read as the reverse complement.
AATTCTTGATTCAATTCATAATTCATTTCATGATTCATGATTCAATTCTTGATTTATGATTCATGATTCATGATTCAATTCATGATACATGATTCAATTCATGATTCATGATTCATTTCATGATTCATGATTCAATTCATGATTCGATTCATGATTCATGAGTCAATTCATGATTCATGATTCAATTCTTGATTTATGATTCATGATTCATGATTCAATTCATGATACATGATTCAATTCATGATTCATGATTCATTTCATGATTCATGATTCAATTCATGATTCGATTCATGATTCATGAGTCAATTCATAAATTCATGATTCGATTCATGATTCATGATTAAATTCATGATTTATGATTTATGATTCAATTCATGATTCATGATTTATAATTCATGATTTAATTCATGATGCATGATTCAATTTGTGATTCATGATTTAATTCATGATTCATGATTTATTTCATGATTCATGATTCATGATTCAATTCATGATTCATGAGTCAATTCATGATTCATTTCATGATTCATGATTTAATTCATGGTTGAATTCATGATTGAATTTATGATTCATAATTCATGATTCAATTCATGATTCAATTCATGATTCATGATTCATGATTCAATTCATGATTCATGATTCAATTCATGATTCATGATTCAATGCATGATTCAATTCTTGATTCAATTCATAATTCAATTCATGATTCATGATTCAATTCATGATTCAATTCATAATTTATGATTCAATTCATGATTTATTTCATGATTCATGATTCGATTCATGATTCATGATTCAATTCATGATTCAATTCATGATTTATGATTCAATTCATGATTCATGATTCATGATTTAATTCATGATTCATGATTCATGATTCGATTTATAATTCATGATTCAATTAATGATGCATGATTCAATTTGTGATTCATGATTTAATTCATGATTCATGATTAATTTCATGATTCATTTCATGATTCATGATTCAATTCACGATTCATGAGTCAATTCCTGATTCATTTCATGATTCATGATTCATTTCATGATTCATGATTTAATTCATGATTCAATTCATGATTCAATTTATGATTCATAATTCATGATTCAAATCATGATTCAATTCATGATTCATGATTTATGATTCAATCCATGATTCATGATTCAATGCATGATTCAATTCTTGATTCAATTCATAATTCAATTCATGATTCATGATTCAATTCATGATTCGATTCATGATTCATGATTCATGATTCGATATATGATTCATGATTAAATTCATGATTCATAATTTATGATTCAATTCATGATTCATGATTCATGATTCAATTCATGATTCGATTCATGATTCATGATTCAATTCATGATTCATGATTTGATTCATGATTCATGATTCAATTTTTAATTCATGATTCGATTCATGATTCATGATTAAATTTATGATTCATGATTTATGATTCAATTCATCATTCATGTTTTATTTCATGATTCAATTCATGGTTCATGAATCTTGATTCAATTCATGATTTATTTCATGATTCATGATTCGATTCATGATTCATGATTCATGATTCAATTCATGATTCAATTCATTATTTATTTCATGATTCATGATTCGATTCATGATTCATGAATCAAAATTCAATTCATGATTCAATTCAGGGTTTATGATTCAATTCATGATTCATGATTCATTTTATGATTCATTTCATGATTCATGATTCGATTTATGATTCATGATTCAATTCATGATGCATGATTCAATTCGTGATTCATGATTCAATTCATGATTCATGATTCATTTCATGATTCATTTCATGATTCATGATTCATGATTCAATTCATGATTTATGAGTCAATTCATGATTCATGATTCATTTCATGATTCATGATTTAATTCATGATTGAATTCATGATTGAATTTATGATTCATAATTCATGATTCATAATTCATGATTCAATTCATGATTCATGATTCATGATTCAATTCATGATTCATGATTCAATTCATGATTCATGATTCAATGCATGATTCAATTCTCTTTTCAATTCATAATTCAATTCATGATTCATGATTCAATTCATGATTCAATTCATGATTTATGATTCAATTCATGATTTATTTCATGATTCATGATTCGATTCATGATTCATGATTCAATTCATGATTCAATTCATGATTTATGATTCAATTCATGATTCATGATTCATGATTTAATTCATGATTCATGATTCATGATTCGATTTATAATTCATGATTCAATTCATGATGCATGATTCAATTTGTGACTCAAGATTTAATTCATGATTCATGATTCATTTCATGATTCATTTCATGATTCATGATTCATGATTCGATTTATAATTCATGATTCAATTCATGATGCATGATTCAATTTGTGATTTATGATTTAATTCATGATTCATGATTCATTTCATGATTCATTTCATGATTCATGATTCATGATTCAATTCACGATTCATGAGTCAATTCCTGATTCATGATTCATTTCATGATTCATGATTCATTTCATGATTCATGATTTAATTCATGATTCAATTCATGATTCAATTTATGATTCATAATTCATGATTCAATTCATGATTCAATTCATGATTCATGATTCATGATTCAATTCATGATTCATGATTCAATGCATGATTCAATTCTTGATTCAATTCATAATTCAATTCATGATTCATGATTCAATTCATGATTCAATTCATGATTCATGATTCATGATTCGATATATGATTCATGATTAAATTCATGATTCATAATTTATGATTCAATTCATGATTCATGATTCATGATTCAATTCATGATTCGATTCATGATTCATGATTCAATTTTTAATTCATGATTCGATTCATGATTCATGATTAAATTTATGATTCATGATTTATGATTCAATTCATGATTCATGATTTATTTCATGATTCAATTCATGGTTCATGAATCTTGATTCAATTCATGATTTATTTCATGATTCATGATTCGATTCATGATTCATGATTCATGATTCAATTCATGATTCAATTCATTATTTTTTTCATGATTCATGATTCGATTCATGATTCTTGAATCAAAATTCAATTCATGATTCAATTCAGGGTTTATGATTCAATTCATGATTCATTTCATGATTCATTTCATGATTCATGATTTGATTTATGATTCATGATTCAATTCATGATGCATGATTCAATTCGTGATTGCTGATTCAATTCATTATTCATGATTCAATTCATGATTCATGATTCATTTCATGATTCATGATTCAATTCATGATTCGATTCATGATTTATGATTCGTTTCATGATTCATGATTCGATTCATGATTCATGATTCAATTCATGATTCAATTCATGATTTATGATTCAATTCATGATTTATTTCATGATTCATGATTCGATTCATGATTCATGATTCAATTCATGATTCAATTCATGATTTATGATTCAATTCATGATTCATGATTCATGATTTAATTCATGATTCATGATTCATGATTCGATTTATAATTCATGATTCAATTCATGATGCATGATTCAATTTGTGACTCAAGATTTAATTCATGATTCATGATTCATTTCATGATTCATTTCATGATTCATGATTCATGATTCGATTTATAATTCATGATTCAATTCATGATGCATGATTCAATTTGTGATTTATGATTTAATTCATGATTCATGATTCATTTCATGATTCATTTCATGATTCATGATTCATGATTCAATTCACGATTCATGAGTAAATTCCTGATTCATGATTCATTTCATGATTCATGATTCATTTCATGATTCATGATTTAATTCATGATTCATTTCATGATTCAATTTATGATTCATAATTCATGATTCAATTCATGATTCAATTCATGATTCATGATTCATGATTCAATTCATGATTCATGATTCAATGCATGATTCAATTCTTGATTCAATTCATAATTCAATTCATGATTCATGATTCAATTCATGATTCAATTCATGATTCATGATTCATGATTCGATATATGATTCATGATTAAATTCATGATTCATAATTTATGATTCAATTCATGATTCATGATTCATGATTCAATTCATGATTCGATTCATGATTCATGATTCAATTTTTAATTCATGATTCGATTCATGATTCATGATTAAATTTATGATTCATGATTTATGATTCAATTCATGATTCATGATTTATTTCATGATTCAATTCATGGTTCATGAATCTTGATTCAATTCATGATTTATTTCATGATTCATGATTCGATTCATGATTCATGATTCATGATTCAATTCATGATTCAATTCATTATTTTTTTCATGATTCATGATTCGATTCATGATTCATGAATCAAAATTCAATTCATGATTCAATTCAGGGTTTATGATTCAATTCATGATTCATTTCATGATTCATTTCATGATTCATGATTTGATTTATGATTCATGATTCAATTCATGATGCATGATTCAATTCGTGATTGCTGATTCAATTCATTATTCATGATTCAATTCATGATTCATGATTCATTTCATGATTCATGATTCAATTCATGATTCGATTCATGATTTATGATTCGTTTCATGATTCATGATTCGATTCATGATTCATGATTCAATTCATGATTCATGATTCATGATTCGAATTATGATTCATGATTAAATTCATGATTCATGATTTATGATTCAGTTCATGATTCATGATTTATTTCATGATTTAATTCATGGTTCATGAATCTTGATTCAATTCATGATTTATTTCATGATTCATGATTCGATTCATGATTTATGATTCAATTCTTGATTTATGATTCATGATTTAATTCATGATTCATGATTCAATTCATGATTCATGATTCGATTCATGATTCATGATTCAATTCATGATTCATGATTCAATTCATGATTCATGATTCAATTCTTGAATCATGATTCATGATTCGAATTATGATTCATGATTAAATTCATGATTCATGAATCTTTATTCAATTCATGATTTATTTCATGATTCATGATTCGATTCATGATTCATGATTCATGATTCCATTCATGATTCAATTCATGATTCAATTCATGATTTATGATTCAATTCATGATTCATGATTCATGATTTAATTCCTGATTCATGATTCATGATTCATGATTCGATTTATAATTCAAGATTCAATTCATGATGCATGATTCAATTCGTGATTCATGATTCAATTCATGATTCATGATTCATTTCATGATTCATGATTCCTGATTCAATTCATGATTAATGATTTAATACATGATTCATGATTCATTTCATGATTCATGATTCAATTCATGATTCAATTTATGATTCATAATTCATGATTCAATTCATGATTCAATTTATGATTCATGATTCATGATTCAATTCATGATTCATGATTCATGATTCGATTCATGATTCATGATTCAATTCATGATTCATGATTCAATTCATGATTCGTGATTCATGATTCATGATTCAATTCATGATTTATGATTCGATTCATGATTCATGATTCAAGTCATGATTCATGATTCGATTTATAATTCATGATTCAACTTATGATTTATAATTCATGATTCAATTCATGATTCAATTCATGATTCATGATTCATGATTCAATTCATGATTCATGATTCAATTCATGATTCATGATTCGATTCATAATTCATCATTCATGATTCAATTCATGATTCATGTGTTAATTCATGATTCAATTTATGATTCATGATTCCTGATTCAATTCATGATTCATGATTCAATTCATGATGCATGATTCAATTCGTGATTGCTGATTCAATTCATTATTCATGATTCAATTCATGATTCATGATTCATTTCATGATTCATGATTCAATTCATGATTCGATTCATGATTTATGATTCATTTCATGATTCATGATTCGATTCATGATTCATGATTCAATTCATGATTCATGATTCATGATTCGAATTATGATTCATGATTAAATTCATGATTCATGATTTATGATTCAGTTCATGATTCATGATTTATTTCATGATTTAATTCATGGTTCATGAATCTTGATTCAATTCATGATTTATTTCATGATTCATGATTCGATTCATGATTTTTGATTCAATTCTTGATTTATGATTCATGATTTAATTCATGATTCATGATTCAATTCATGATTCATGATTCGATTCATGATTCATGATTCAATTCATGATTCATGATTCAATTCATGATTCATGATTCAATTCTTGAATCATGATTCATGATTCGAATTATGATTCATGATTAAATTCATGATTCATGAATCTTTATTCAATTCATGATTTATTTCATGATTCATGATTCGAGTCATGATTCATGATTCAATTCATGATTCAATTCATGATTCAATTCATGATTTATGATTCAATTCATGATTCATGATTCATGATTTAATTCCTGATTCATGATTCATGATTCATGATTCGATTTATAATTCATGATTCAATTCATGATGCATGATTCAATTCGTGATTCATGATTCAATTCATGATTCATGATTCATTTCATGATTCATGATTCCTGATTCAATTCATGATTCATGATTTAACACATGATTCATGATTCATTTCATGATTCATGATTCAATTCATGATTCAATTTATGATTCATAATTCATGATTCAATTCATGATTCAATTTATGATTCATGATTCATGATTCAATTCATGATTCATGATTCATGATTCGATTCATGATTCATGATTCAATTCATGATTCATGATTCAATTCATGATTCGTGATTCATGATTCATGATTCAATTCATGATTTATGATTCAAGTCATGATTTGATTTATAATTCATGATTCAACTTATGATTTATAATTCATGATTCAATTCATGATTCAATTCATGATTCATGATTCATGATTCAATTCATGATTCATGATTCAATTCATGATTCATGATTCGATTCATAATTCATCATTCATGATTCAATTCATGATTCATGATTCAATTCATGATTCAATTTATGATTCATGATTCCTGATTCAATTCATGATTCATGATTCAATTCATGATTCATGATTCATTTCATGATTCATGATTCAATTCATGATTCAATTCATGATTCAACTTATGATTTATAATTCATGATTCAATTCATGATTCAATTCATGATTCATGATTCAATTCATGATTCATGATTCAATTCATGAATCATGATTCGATTTATGATTTATGTTTCAATTCATGATTCAATTCATGATTCATTTCATGATTCATGATTCAATTCATGATTCATGATTCGATTCATGATTCATGATTCATGATTCAATTCATGATTCATGATTCGATTTATGATTCATGATTCAATTCATGATTCTTGATTAAATTCATGATTCATGATTCAATTCAAAATTCATGATTCAATTCATGATTCATTTCATGATTCATGATTCAATTCATGATTCAATTCATGATTCAACTTATGATTTATAATTCATGATTCAATTCATGATTCATGATTCAATTCATGATTCATGATTTAATTCATGATTCATGATTTGATTCATGATTCATTATTCATCATTTAATTAATGATTCATGATTCAATTCATGATTTAATTTATGATTCATGATTCCTGATTCAATTCATGATTCATGATTCAATTCATGATTCATGATTCCTTTCATGATTCATGATTCAATTCATGATTCTTGATTCATTTCATGATTCATGATTCAATTCATGATTCATGATTTAATTCATGATTCAATTCATGATTCAATTTATGATTCATAATTCATGATTCAATTCATGATTCAATTCATGATTCATGATTCAAGATTCAATTCATGATTCATGATTCAATTCATGATTCATTACATGGTTCATGATTCAATTCATGATTCATGATTCAATTCATGATTCAATTCATGATTCATGATTCGATTCATGATTCATGATTCATGATTCATGATTCAATTCATGATTCGTGATTCAATTCATGATTCATGATTCATTTCATGATTCATTTTATGATTCATAATTCAATTCATGATTCATGATTCAATTCATGATTTATGATTCATGATTCAATTCATGAATCATTATTCATGATTCAATTCATGATTCATGATTCAATTCATGATTCATGATTCATAATTCAATTCATGATTAATGATTCAATTCATGATTCATGATTCAATTCATGATTCAATTCATGATTTATGATTCAATTCATGATTCATGATTCATGATTTAATTCATGATTCATGATTCATGATTCGATTTATAATTCATGATTCAATTCATGATGCATGATTCAATTTGTGATTCATGATTTAATTCATGATTCATGATTAATTTCATGATTCATTTCATGATTCATGATTCATGATTCAATTCACGATTCATGAGTCAATTCCTGATTCATTTCATGATTCATGATTCATTTCATGATTCATGATTTAAATTATGATTCAATTCATGATTCAATTTATGATTCATAATTCATGATTCAATTCATGATTCAATTCATGATTCATGATTCATGATTCAATTCATGATTCATGATTCAATGCATGATTCAATTCTTGATTCAATTCATAATTCAATTCATGATTCATGATTCAATTCATGATTCGATTCATGATTCATGATTCATGATTCGATATATGATTCATGATTAAATTCATGATTCATAATTTATGATTGAATTCATGATTCATGATTCATGATTCAATTCATGATTCAATTCATGATTCATGATTTGATTCATAATTCATGATTCAATTTTTAATTCATGATTCGATTCATGATTCATGATTAAATTTATGATTCATGATTTATGATTCAATTCATTATTCATGTTTTATTTCATGATTCAATTCATGGTTCATGAATCTTGATTCAATTCATGATTTATTTCATGATTCATGATTCGATTCATGATTCATGATTCATGATTCAATTCATGATTCAATTCATTATTTATTTCATGATTCATGATTCGATTCATGATTCATGAATCAAAATTCAATTCATGATTCAATTCAGGGTTTATGATTCAATTCATGATTCATGATTCATTTCATGATTCATTTCATGATTCATGATTCGATTTATGATTCATGATTCAATTCATGATGCATGATTTAATTCGTGATTCATGATTCAATTCATGATTCATGATTCATAATTCATGATTCAATTCATGATTCATGATTCATGATTCAATTCATGATTCATGATTCAATGCATGATTCAATTCTCGATTCAATTCATAATTCAATTCATGATTCATGATTTAATCCATGATTCAATTCATGATTTATGATTCAATTCATGATTTATTTCATGATTCATGATTCGATTCATGATTCATGATTCAATTCATGATTTAATTCATGATTTATGATTCAATTCATGATTCATGATTCATGATTTAATTCATGATTCATGATTCATGATTCGATTTATAATTCATGATTCAATTCATGATGCATGATTCAATTTGTGATTCAAGATTTAATTCATGATTCATGATTCATTTCATGATTCATTTCATGATTCATGATTCATGATTCGATTTATAATTCATGATTCAATTCATGATGCATGATTCAATTTGTGATATATGATTTAATTCATGATTCATGATTCATTTCATGATTCATTTCATGATTCATGATTCATGATTCAATTAACGATTCATGAGTCAATTCCTGATTCATGATTCATTTCATGATTCATGATTCATTTCATGATTCATGATTCATTTCATGATTCATGATTTAATTCATGATTCAATTCATGATTCAATTTATGATTCATAATTCATGATTCAATTCATGATTCAATTCATGATTCATGATTCATGATTCAATTCATGATTCATGATTCAATGCATGATTCAATTCTTGATTCAATTCATAATTCAATTCATGATTCATGATTCAATTCATGATTCGATTCATGATTCATGATTCATGATTCGATATATGATTCATGATTAAATTCATGATTCATAATTTATGATTTAATTCATGATTCATGATTCATGATTCAATTCATGATTCGAATCATGATTCATGATTCAATTTTTAATTCATGATTCGATTCATGATTCATGATTAAATTTATGATTCGTGATTTATGATTCAATTCATAAATCATGATTTATTTCATGATTCAATTCATGGTTCATGAATCTTGATTCAATTCATGATTTATTTCATGATTCATGATTCGATTCATGATTCATGATTCATGATTCAATTCATGATTCAATTCATTATTTATTTCATGATTCATGATTCGATTCATGATTCATGAATCAAAATTCAATTCATGATTCAATTCAGGGTTTATGATTCAATTCATGATTCATTTCATGATTCATTTCATGATTCATGATTCGATTTATGATTCATGATTCAATTCATGATGCATGATTCAATTCGTGATTGCTGATTCAATTCATTATTCATGATTCAATTCATGATTCATGATTCATTTCATGATTCATGATTCAATTCATGATTCGATTCATGATTTATGATTCATTTCATGATTCATGATTCGATTCATGATTCATGATTCAATTCATGATTCATGATTCATGATTCGAATTATGATTCATGATTAAATTCATGATTCATGATTTATGATTCAGTTCATGATTCATGATTTATTTCATGATTTAATTCATGGTTCATGAATCTTGATTCAATTCATGATTTATTTCATGATTCATGATTCATGATTCAATTCATGATTTATTTCATGATTCATGATTCGATTCATGATTCATGATTCAATTCTTGATTTATGATTCATGATTTAATTCATGATTCATGATTCAATTCATGATTCATGATTCGATTCATGATTCAATTCATGATTCATGATTCAATTCATGATTCATGATTCAATTCTTGAATCATGATTCATGATTCGAATTATGATTCATGATTAAATTCATGATTCATGAATCTTTATTCAATTCATGATTTATTTCATGATTCATGATTCGATTCATGATTCATGATTCATGATTCAATTCATGATTCAATTCATGATTCAATTTATGATTTATGATTCAATTCATGATTCATGATTCATGATTTAATTCCTGATTCATGATTCATGATTCATGATTCATGAATCTTTATTCAATTCATGATTTATTTCATGATTCATGATTCGATTCATGATTCATGATTCATGATTCAATTCATGATTCAATTCATGATTCAATTCATGATTTATGATTCAATTCATGATTCATGATTCATGATTTAATTCCTGATTCATGATTCATGATTCATGATTCGATTTATAATTCATGATTCAATTCATGATGCATGATTCAATTCGTGATTCATGATTCAATTCATGATTCATGATTCATTTCATGATTCATGATTCCTGATTCAATTCATGATTCATGATTTAATACATGATTCATGATTCATTTCATGATTCATGATTCAATTCATGATTCAATTTATGATTCATAATTCATGATTCAATTCATGATTCAATTTATGATTCATGATTCATGATTCAATTCATGATTCATGATTCATGATTCGATTCATGATTCATGATTCAATTCATGAATCATGATTTAATTCATGATTCGTGATTCATGATTCATGATTCAATTCATGATTTATGATTCGATTCATGATTCATGATTCAAGTCATGATTCATGATTCGATTTATAATTCATGATTCAACTTATGATTTAAAATTCATGATTCAATTCATGATTCAATTCATGATTCATGATTCATGATTCAATTCATGATTCAATTCATGATTCATGATTCGATTCATAATATATCATTCATGATTCAATTCATGATTCATGATTCAATTCATGATTCAATTTATGATTCATGATTCCTGATTCAATTCATGATTCATGATTCAATTCATGATTCATGATTCATTTCATGATTCATGATTCAATTCATGATTCAATTCATGATTCAATTTATGATTCATGATTCAATTCAAGATTCATGGTTCATGATTCAATTCATAATTCATGATTCAATTCATGATTCATAATTCATTTCATTATTCATGATTCAATTCATGATTCAATTCATGATTCAACTTATGATTTATAATTCATGATTCAATTCATGATTCAATTCATGATTCATGATTCATGATTCAATTCATGATTCATGATTCAATTCATGAATCATGATTCGATTTATGATTTATGTTTCACTTCATGATTCAATTCATGATTCATTTCATGATTCATGATTCAATTCATGATTCATGATTCGATTCATGATTCATGATTCATGATTCAATTCATGATTCATGATTCGATTTATGATTCATGATTCAATTCATGATTCATGATTCAATTCATGATTCATGATTCAATTCAAAATTCATGATTCAATTCATGATTCATTTCATGATTCATGATTCAATTCATGATTCAATTCATGATTCAACTTATGATTTATAATTCATGATTCAATTCATGATTCATGATTCAATTCATGATTCATGATTCAATTCATGATGCATGATTCAATTCGTGATTGCTGATTCAATTCATTATTCATGATTCAATTCATGATTCATGATTCATTTCATGATTCATGATTCAATTCATGATTCGATTCATGATTTATGATTCATTTCATGATTAATGATTCGATTCATGATTCATGATTCAATTCATGATTCATGATTCATGATTCGAATTATGATTCATGATTAAATTCATGATTCATGATTTATGATTCAGTTCATGATTCATGATTTATTTCATGATTTAATTCATGGTTCATGAATCTTGATTCAATTCATGATTTATTTCATGATTCATGATTCATGATTCAATTCATGATTCAATTCATGATTTATTTCATGATTCATGATTCGATTCATGATTCATGATTCAATTCTTGATTTATGATTCATGATTTAATTCATGATTCATGATTCAATTCATGATTCATGATTCGATTCATGATTCATGATTCAATTCATGATTCATGATTCAATTCATGATTCATGATTCAATTCTTGAATCATGATTCATGATTCGAATTATGATTCATGATTAAATTCATGATTCATGAATCTTTATTCAATTCATGATTTATTTCATGATTCATGATTCGATTCATGATTCATGATTCATGATTCAATTCATGATTCAATTCATGATTCAATTCATGATTTATGATTCAATTCATGATTCATGATTCATGATTTAATTCCTGATTCATGATTCATGATTCGATTTATAATTCATGATTCAATTCATGATGCATGATTCAATTCGTGATTCATGATTCAATTCATGATTCATGATTCATTTCATGATTCCTGATTCCTGATTCAATTCATGATTCATGATTTAATACATGATTCATGATTCATTTCATGATTCATGATTCAATTCATGATTCAATTCATGATTCATGATTCATGATTCAATTCATGATTCATGATTCAATTCATGATTCATGATTCGATTCATAATTCATCATTCATGATTCAATTCATGATTCATGATTCAATTCATGATTCAATTTATGATTCATGATTCCTGATTCAATTCATGATTCATGATTCAATTCATGATTCATGATTCATTTCATGATTCATGATTCAATTCATTAATTCAATTCATGATTCAATTTATGATTCATGATTCAATTCAAGATTCATGGTTCATGATTCAATTCATGATTCATGATTCAATTTATGATTCATAATTCATTTCATTATTCATGATTCAATTCATGATTCAATTCATGATTCAACTTATGATTTATAATTCATGATTCAATTCATGATTCAATTCATGATTCATGATTCAATTCATGATTCATGATTCAATTCATGAATCATGATTCGATTTATGATTTATGTTTCAATTCATGATTCAATTCATGATTCATTTCATGATTCATGATTCAATTCATGATTCATGATTCGATTCATGATTCATGATTCATGATTCAATTCATGATTCATGATTCGATTTATGATTCATGATTCAATTCATGATTCATGATTCAATTCATGATTCATGATTCAATTCAAAATTCATGATTCAATTCATGATTCATTTCATGATTCATGATTCAATTCATGATTCAATTCATGATTCAACTTATGATTTATAATTCATGATTCAATTCATGATTCATGATTCATGATGCAATTCATGATTCATGATTCAATTCATGATTCATGATTTGATTCATGATTCATCATTCATCATTTAATTAATGATTCATGATTCAATTCATGATTTAATTTATGATTCATGATTCCTGATTCAATTCATGATTCATGATTCAATTCATGATTCATGATTCCTTTCATGATTCATGATTCAATTCATGATTCAATTTATGATTCTTGATTCATTTCATGATTCATGATTCAATTCATGATTCATGATTTAATTCATGATTCAATTCATGATTCAATTTATGATTCATAATTCATGATTCAATTCATGATTCAATTCATGATTCATGATTCAAGATTCAATTCATGATTCATGATTCAATTCATGATTCATGATTCAATTCATGATTCATTACATGGTTCATGATTCAATTCATGATTCATGATTCAATTCATAATTCAATTCATGATTCATGATTTAATTCATGATTCATTTCATGATTCATGATTTAATTCATGATTGAATTCATGATTCAATTTATGATTCATAATTCATGATTCAATTCATGATTCAATTCATGATTCATGATTCATGATTCAATTCATGATTCATGATTCATGATTCAATTCATGATTCATGATTCAATGCATGATTCAATTCATGATTTATGATTCAATTCATGATTTATTTCATGATTCATGATTCAATGCATGATTCATGATTCAATTCATGATTCAATTCATGATTTATGATTCAATTCATGATTCATGATTCATGATTTAATTCATGATTCATGATTCATGAATCATGATTCGATTTATAATTCATGATTCAATTCATGATGCATGATTCAATTTGTGATTCATGATTTAATTCATGATTCATGATTCATTTCATGATTCATGATTCATGATTCAATTCATGATTCATGAGTCAATTCATGATTCATGATTTAATTCATGATTAAATTCATGATTCAATTTATGATTCATAATTCATGATTCAATTCATGATTCAATTCATGATTCATGATTCATGTTTCAATTCATGATTCATGATTCAATTCATGATTTAATTCATGATTTATGATTCAATTCATGATTTATTTCATGATTCATGATTCGATTCATGATTCATGATTCAATTCATGATTCAATTCATGATTCATGATTCAATTCATGATTCATGATTCATGATTTAATTCATGATTCGATTTATAATTCATGATTCGATTTATGATTCATGATTCAATTCATGATTCATGAGTCAATTCATGATTCATGATTCAATGCATGATTCAATTCTTGATTCAATTCATAATTCAATTCATGATTCATAATTCAATTCATGATTCGATTCATGATTCATGATTCGAATTATGATTCATGATTCAATTCATGATTCATGATTTATGATTCAATTCATGATTCATGATTTATTTCATGATTCAATTCATGGTTCATGAATCTTGATTCAATTCATGATTTATTTCATGATTCATGATTCGATTCATGATTCATGATTCATGATTCAATTCATGATTTATTTCATGATTCATGATTCGATTCATGATTCATGATTCAATTCTTGATTTATGATTCATGATTCATGATTTAATTCATGATTCATAATTCAATTCATGATTCATGATTCGATTCATGATTCATGTTTGAATTCATGATTCAATTCATGATTCATTTCATGATTCATGATTCAATTTATGATTCATGATTCAATCCATGATTCATGATTCGATTCATGATTCATGATTCAATTCATGATTCATGATTCATTTCATGATTCTTTTCATGATTCATGATTTAATTCATGATTCATGATTCATGATTCAATTCATGATTAATGATTCAATTCATGATTCATGATTCATTTTATGATTCATGATTCATGATTCAATTCATGATTCATGATTCAATTCATCATTCATGATTCAATTCATGATTCGATTCATGATTCATGATTCAATTCATGATTCAATTTATGATTCATAATTCATGATTTAATTCATGATTCAATTCATGATTCATGATTCAAGATTCAATTCATGATTCATGATTCAATTCATGATTCATGATTCAATTCATGATTCATGATTCAATTCATGATTCATTACATGGTTCATGATTCAATTCATGATTCATGATTCAATTCTTGATTCAATTCATAATTCAATTCATGATTCATGATTCAATTCATGATTCATTACATGGTTCATGATTCAATTCATGATTCATGATTCAATTCATGATTCAATTCATGATTCATGATTCGATTCATGATTCATGATTCATGATTCAATTCATGATTCATGATTCAATTCATGATTCATGATTCATTTCATGATTCATTTTATGATTCATAATTCAATTCATGATTCATGATTCAATTCATGATTTATGATTCATGATTCAATTCATGAATCATTATTCATGATTCAATTCATGATTCATGATTCAATTCATGATTCATGATTCATAATTCAATTCATGATTAATGATTCAATTCATGATTCATGATTCAATTCATGATTTGATTCATGATTCATGATTCAATTCATGATTCATGACTCATGATTCAATTCATGATTCATGATTCAATTCATGATTCATGATTCAATTCATGATTTATGATTCATGATTCAATTCATGATTCGATTCATGATTCATGATTCATGATTCGAATTATGATTCATGATTAAATTCATGATTCATGATTTATGATTCAATTCATGATTCATGATTTATTTCATGATTCAATTCATGGTTCATGAATCTTGATTCAATTCATGATTTATTTCATGATTCATGATTCGATTCATGATTCATGATTCATGATTCAATTCATGATTCAATTCATGATTTATTTCATGATTCATGATTCGATTCATGATTCATGATTCAATTCTTGATTTATGATTCATGATTCATGATTTAATTCATGATTCATAATTCAATTCATGATTCATGATTCGATTCATGATTCATGTTTGAATTCATGATTCATTTCATGATTCATGATTCAATTTATGATTCATGATTCAATCCATGATTCATGATTCGATTCATGATTCATGATTCATTTCATGATTCTTTTCATGATTCATGATTTAATTCATGATTCATGATTCATGATTCAATTCATGATTAATGATTCAATTCATGAATTATGATTCATTTTATGATTCATGATTCATGATTCAATTCATGATTCATGATTCAATTCATCATTCATGATTCAATTCATGATTCGATTCATGATTCATGATTCAATTCATGATTCATGACTCATGATTCAATTCATGATTCATGATTCAATTCATGATTCATGATTCAATTCATCATTCATGATTCATGATTCAATTCATGATTCAATACATGATTCATGATTCGATTCATGATTCATAATTCAATTCATGATTCATGATTCAATTCATGATTCGATTCATGATTCATAATTCATGATTCAATTCATGATTCAATTTATGATTCATGATTCATGATTCAATTCATGATTCATGATTCAATTCATGATTCATGATTCAATTCATGATTCAATTTATGATTCATGATTCATGATTCATTTCATGATTCATGATTCAATTCATGATTCAATTCATGATTCAATTTATGATTCATAATTCATGATTCAATTCATGATTCAATTTATGATTCATGATTCATGATTTAATTCATGATTCATGATTCAATTCATGATTCATGATTCAATTCATGATTCATGATTCAATTCATGATTCATGATTTATGAATTATGAATCAATTCATGATTCAATTCATGATTCATGATTCATTTCATGATTCATTTCATGATTCATGATTCAATTCAAGATTCATGATTCAATTCATGATTCATTTCATGATTCATGATTCCTGATTCAATTCATGATTCATGATTCAATTCATGATTCTTGATTCATTTCATGATTCATAATTCATGATTCAATTCATGATTCATGATTCAATTCATGATTCATGATTCAATTCATGAATCATAATTCGATTCATGATTCATGATTAAATTCATGATTCAATTCTTGTTTCAATTAATAATTCAATTCATGATTCATGATTCAATTCATGATTCATGATTCAATGCATGATTCATGATTCATGATTCATTTTATGATTCATGACTCACGATTCAATTCATGATTCATGATTCAATTCATGATTCATGATTCATGATTCAATTCATGATTCATGATTCAATTCATGATTCCATTCATGATTCATGATTCAATTCATGATTCATGACTCATGATTCAATTCATGATTCATGATTCAATTCATGATTCATGATTCATGATTCAATTCATGATTCATGATTCAATTCATGATTCATGATTCGATTCATGATTCATAATTCAATTCATGATTCATGATTCATGATTCAATTCATGATTAGATTCATGATTCATGATTCAAATTATGATTCATGATTCAATTCATGAGTCATGATTCATGATTCAATTCATGATTCATGATTCATGATTCGATTCATGATTCATGATTCGATTCATGATTCATGATTCATGATTCAATTCATGATTCATTATTTATGATTCAATTCATGATTCGATTCATGAGTCATGATTCATGATTCGATATATGATTCATGATTAAATTCATGATTCATAATTTATGATTCAATTCATGATTCATGATTCATGATTCAATTCATGATTCGATTCATGATTCATGATTCAATTCATGATTCATGATTTGATTCATGATTCATGATTCAATTTTTAATTCATGATTCGATTCATGATTCATGATTAAATTTATGATTCATGATTTATGATTCAATTCATGATTCATGATTTATTTCATGATTCAATTCATGGTTCATGAATCTAGATTCAATTCATGATTTATTTCATAATTCATGATTCGATTCATGATTCATGATTCATGATTCAATTCATGATTCAATTCATTATTTAATTCATGATTCATGATTCGATTCATAATTCATGATTCATGATTCAATTCATGATTCAAGATTCAATTCATGATTCATTTCATGATTCATGATTCGATTTATAATTCATGATTCAATTCGTGATTCATGATTCAATTAATGATTCATGATTCATTTCATGAGTCATTTCATGATTCATTTCATGATTCATGATTCCTGATTCAATTCATGATTCATGATTCAATTCATGATTCATGATTAATTACATGATTCATGATTCAATTCATGATTCGATTCAAGATTTATGATTCAATTCATGATTCATGATTCATGATTCAATTCATGATTCATGATTAAATTCATGATTCATGATTTATGATTCAATTCATGATTCATGATTTATTTCATGATTCAATTCATGGTTCATGAATCTTGATTCAATTCATGATTTATTTCATGATTCATGATTCGATTCATGATTCATGATTCATGATTCAATTCATGATTCAATTCATGATTTATTTCATAATTCATGATTCGATTCATGATTCATGATTCATGATTCAATTCATGATTCAATTCATGATTTATGATTTAATTCATGATTCATGATTCATGATTTAATTCCTGATTCATGATTCATGCTTCATGATTCGATTTATAATTCATGATTCAATTCATGATGCATGATTCAATTCGTGATTCATGATTCAATTCATGATTCATGATTCATTTCATGATTCATTTCATGATTCATGATTCCTGATTCAATTCATGATTCATGATTCAATACATGATTCATGATTGATTCCATGATTCATGATTCAATTCATGATTCAATTCATGATTCAATTTATGATTCATAATTCATGATTCAATTCATGATTCAATTTATGATTCATGATTCATGATTCAATTCATGATTCATGATTCATGATTCGATTCATGATTCATGATTCAATTAATGATTCATGATTCAATTCATAATTCGTGATTCATGATTCATGATTCAATTCATGATTCATGATTCGATTCATGATTCATGATTCATGATTCAATTCATAATTCATGATTCGATTTATGATTCATGATTCAATTCATGATTCATGATTCAATTCATGATTCATGATTCATTTCTTGATTCATGATTGAATCCAAAATTCATGATTCAATTCATGTTTAATTTCATGATTCAACTTATGATTTATAATTCATGATTCAATTCATGATTCAATTCATGATTCATGATTCATGATTCAATTCATGATTCATGATTCAATTCATGATTCATGATTCGATTCATAATTCATCATTCATGATTCAATTCATGATTCATGATTCAATTCATGATTCAATTTATGATTCATGATTCCTGATTCAATTCATGATTCATGATTCAATTCATGATTCATGATTCATTTCATGATTCATGATTCATTTCATGATTCATGATTCAATTCATGATTCAATTCATGATTCAATTTATGATTCATGATTCAATTCAAGATTCATGGTTCATGATTCAATTCATGATTCATGATTCAATTCATGATTCATAATTCATTTCATTATTCATGATTCAATTCATGATTCAATTTATGATTCAACTTATGATTTATAATTCATGATTCAATTCATGATTCAATTCATGATTCATGATTCAATTCATGATTCATGATTCAATTCATGAATCATGATTCGATTCATGATTTATGTTTCAATTCATGATTCAATTCATGATTCATTTCATGATTCATGATTCAATTCATGATTCATAATTCGATTCATGATTCATGATTCATGATTCAATTCATGATTCATGATTCGATTTATGATTCATGATTCAATTCATGATTCATGATTCAATTCATAATTCATGATTCAATTCAAAATTCATGATTAAATTCATGATTCATTTCATGATTCATGATTCAATTCATGATTCAATTCATGATTCAACTTATGATTTATAATTCATGATTCATTTCATGATTCATGATTCATGATTCAATTCATGATTCATGATTCAATTCATGATTCATGATTTGATTCATGATTCATCATTCATCATTTAATTAATGATTCATGATTCAATTCATGATTCATGATTAAATTCATGATTCATGATTTATGATTCAATTCATGATTCATGATTTATTTCATGATTCAATTCATGGTTCATGAATCTTGATTCAATTCATGATTTATTTCATGATTCATGATTCGATTCATGATTCATGATTCATGATTCAATTCATGATTCAATTCATGATTTATTTCATAATTCATGATTCGATTCATGATTCATGATTCATGATTCAATTCATGATTCAATTCATGATTTATGATTTAATTCATGATTCATGATTCATGATTTAATTCCTGATTCATGATTCATGATTCATGATTCGATTTATAATTCATGATTCAATTCATGATGCATGATTCAATTCGTGATTCATGATTCAATTCATGATTCATGATTCATTTCATGATTCATTTCATGATTCATGATTCCTGATTCAATTCATGATTCATGATTCAATACATGATTCATGATTGATTCCATGATTTATGATTCAATTCATGATTCAATTCATGATTCAATTTATGATTCATAATTCATGATTCAATTCATGATTCAATTTATGATTCATGATTCATGATTCAATTCATGATTCATGATTCATGATTCGATTCATGATTCATGATTCAATTAATGATTCATGATTCAATTCATAATTCGTGATTCATGATTCATGATTCAATTCATGATTCATGATTCGATTCATGATTCATGATTCATGATTCAATTCATAATTCATGATTCGATTTATGATTCATGATTCAATTCATGATTCATGATTCAATTCATGATTCATGATTCATTTCTTGATTCATGATTGAATCCAAAATTCATGATTCAATTCATGTTTAATTTCATGATTCAACTTATGATTTATAATTCATGATTCAATTCATGATTCAATTCATGATTCATGATTCATGATTCAATTCATGATTCAATTCATGATTCATGATTCGATTCATAATTCATCATTCATGATTCAATTCATGATTCATGATTCAATTCATGATTCAATTTATGATTCATGATTCATGATTCAATTCATGATTCATGATTCAATTCATGATTCATGATTCATTTCATGATTCATGATTCAATTCATGATTCAATTCATGATTCAATTTATGATTCATGATTCAATTCAAGATTCATGGTTCATGATTCAATTCATGATTCATGATTCAATTCATGATTCATAATTCATTTCATTATTCATGATTCAATTCATGATTCAATTTATGATTCAACTTATGATTTATAATTCATGATTCAATTCATGATTCAATTCATGATTCATGATTCAATTCATGATTCAATTCATGATTCATGATTCATGATTCAATTCATGATTCATGATTCAATTCATGATTCAATTCATGATTCATGATTCATGATTCAATTCATGATTCATGATTCAATTCATGATTCATGATTCGATTCATAATTCATCATTCATGATTCAATTCATGATTCATGATTCAATTCATGATTCAATTTATGATTCATGATTCCTGATTCAATTCATGATTCATGATTCAATTCATGATTCATGATTCATTTCATGATTCATGATTCAATTCATGATTCAATTCATGATTCAATTTATGATTCATGATTCAATTCAAGATTCATGGTTCATGATTCAATTCATGATTCATGATTCAATTCATGATTCATAATTCATTTCATTATTCATGATTCAATTCATGATTCAATTTATGATTCAACTTATGATTTATAATTCATGATTCAATTCATGATTCAATTCATGATTCATGATTCAATTCATGATTCATGATTCAATTCATGAATCATGATTCGATTCATGATTTATGTTTCAATTCATGATTCAATTCATGATTCATTTCATGATTCATGATTCAATTCATGATTCATAATTCGATTCATGATTCATGATTCATGATTCAATTCATGATTCATGATTCGATTTATGATTCATGATTCAATTCATGATTCATGATTCAATTCATGATTCATGATTCAATTCAAAATTCATGATTAAATTCATGATTCATTTCATGATTCATGATTCAATTCATGATTCAATTCATGATTCAACTTATGATTTATAATTCATGATTCAATTCATGATTCATGATTCATGATTCAATTCATGATTCATGATTCAATTCATGATTCATGATTTGATTCATGATTCATCATTCATCATTTAATTAATGATTCATGATTCAATTCATGATTCATGATTCCTTTCATGATTCATGATTCAATTCATGATTCAATTCATGATTCAATTCATGATTCTTGATTCATTTCATGATTCATGATTCAATTCATGATTCATGATTTAATTCATGATTCAATTCATGATTCAATTTATGATTCATAATTCATGATTCAATTCATGATTCAATTCATGATTCATGATTCAAGATTCAATTCATGATTCATGATTCAATTCATGATTCATTACATGGTTCATGATTCAATTCATGATTCATGATTCAATTCATAATTCAATTCATGATTCATGATTCAATTCATGATTCATTACATGGTTCATGATTCAATTCATGATTCATGATTCAATTCATGATTCAATTCATGATTCATGATTCGATTCATGATTCATGATTCATGATTCATGATTCAATTCATGATTCGTGATTCAGTTCATGATTCATGATTCATTTCATGATTCATTTTATGATTCATAATTCAATTCATGATTCATGATTCAATTCATGATTTATGATTCATGATTCAATTCATGAATCATTATTCATGATTCAATTTATGATTCATGATTCAATTCATGATTCATGATTCATAATTCAATTCATGATTAATGATTCAATTCATGATTCATGATTCAATTCATGATTTGATTCATGATTCATGATTCATTTCATCATTCATGACTCATGATTCAATTCATGATTCATGATTCAATTCATGATTTATGATTCGATTCATGATTCATGATTCATGATTCAATTCATGATTCATGATTCGATTTATGATTCATGATTCAATTCATAATTCATGATTCAATTCATGATTCATGATTCAATTCAAAATTCATGATTCAATTCATGATTCATTTCATGATTCATGATTCAATTCATGATTCAATTCATGATTCAACTTATGATTTATAATTCATGATTCAATTCATGATTCATGATTCATGATTCAATTCTTGATTCATGATTCAATTCATGATTCATGATTTGATTCATGATTCATCATTCATCATTTAATTAATGATTCATGATTCAATTCATGATTTAATTTATGATTCATGATTCCTGATTCAATTCATGATTCATGATTCAATTCATGATTCATGATTCCTTTCATGATTCATGATTCAATTCATGATTCAATTCATGATTCAATTCATGATTCTTGATTCATTTCATGATTCATGATTCAATTCATGATTCATGATTTAATTCATGATTCAATTCATGATTTAATTCATGATTCAATTCATGATTCAATTTATGATTCATAATTCATGATTCAATTCATGATTCAATTCATGATTCATGATTCAAGATTCAATTCATGATTCATGATTCAATTCATGATTCATGATTCAATTCATGATTCATTACATGGTTCATGATTCAATTCATGATTCATGATTCAATTCATAATTCAATTCATGATTCATGATTCAATTCATGATTCATTACATGGTTCATGATTCAATTCATGATTCATGATTCAATTCATGATTCAATTCATGATTCATGATTCGATTCATGATTCATGATTCATGATTCATGATTCAATTCATGATTCGTGATTCAATTCATGATTCATGATTCATTTTATGATTCATAATTCGATTCATGATTCATGATTCAATTCATGATTTATGATTCATGATTCAATTCATGAATCATTATTCATAATTCAATTCATGATGAATGATTCAATTCATGATTCATGATTCAATTCATGATTTGATTCATGATTCATTTCATGATTCATGACTCATGATTTAATTCAAGATTCATGATTCAATTCATGATTTATGATTTATGATTCAATTCATGAATCATTATTCATGATTCAATTCATGATTCATAATTCAATTCATGATTCATAATTCAATTCATGATTCAATTCATGATTCGATTCATGATTCATGATTCAATTCATGATTCATGATTCATTTCATGATTCATTTCATGATTCATGATTCATGATTCAATTCATGATTCATGAGTCAATTCATGATTCATGATTCATTTCATGATTCATGATTTAATTCATGATTCATAATTCAATTCATGATTCATGATTCGATTCATGATTCATGTTTGAATTCATGATTCAATTCATGATTCATTTCATGATTCATGATTCAATTTATGATTCATGATTCAATCCATGATTCATGATTCGATTCATGATTCATGATTGAATTCATGATTCATGATTCATTTCATGATTCTTTTCATGATTCATGATTTAATTCATGATTCATGATTCATGATTCAATTCATGATTAATGATTCAATTCATGATTCATGATTCATTTTATGATTCATGATTCATGATTCAATTCATGATTCATGATTCAATTCATCATTCATGATTCAATTCATGATTCGATTCATGATTCATGATTCAATTCATGATTCAATTTATGATTCATAATTCATGATTCAATTCATGATTCAATTCATGATTCAAGATTAAATTCATGATTCATGATTCAATTCATGATTCATGATTCAATTCATGATTCATTACATGGTTCATGATTCAATTCATGATTCATGATTCAATTCTTGATTCAATTCATAATTCAATTCATGATTCATGATTCAATTCATGATTCATTACATGGTTCATGATTCAATTCATGATTCATGATTCAATTCATGATTCAATTCATGATTCATGATTCGATTCATGATTCATAATTCATGATTCAATTCATGATTCATGATTCAATTCATGATTCATGATTCATTTCATGATTCATTTTATGATTCATAATTCAATTCATGATTCATGATTCAATTCATGATTTATGATTCATGATTCAATTCATGAATCATTATTCATGATTCAATTCATGATTCATGATTCAATTCATGATTCATGATTCATAATTCAATTCATGATTAATGATTCAATTCATGATTCATGATTCAATTCATGATTTGATTCATGAGTCATGATTCAATTCATGATTCATGACTCATGATTCAATTCATGATTCATGATTCAATTCATGATTCATGATTCAATTCATGATTTATGATTCATGATTCAATTCATGAATCATTATTCATGATTCAATTCATGATTCATAATTCAATTCATGATTCATGATTCATAATTCAATTCATGATTCAATTCATGATTCAATTCATGATTCATGATTCAATTCATGATTCATGATTCATTTCATGATTCATTTCATGATTCATGATTCATGATTCAATTCATGATTCATGATTCAATTCATGATTCATGATTCATGATTCAATTCATGATTCATGATTCAATGCATGATTCAATTCTTGATTCAATTCATAATTCAATTCATGATTCATGATTCAATTCATGATTTATGATTCAATTCATGATTTATTTCATGATTCATGATTCGATTCATGATTCATGATTCAATTCATGATTCAATTCATGATTTATGATTCAATTCATGATTCATGATTTAATTCATGATTCATGATTCATGATTCATGATTCGATTTATAATTCATGATTCAATTCATGATGCATGATTCAATTTGTGATTCATGATTTAATTCATGATTCATGATTCATTTCATGATTCATGATTAAATTCATGATTCATGAGTCAATTCATGATTCATGATTCAATTCATGATTCATGATTTGATTCATGATTAAATAAATGATTCAATTTATGATTCATAATTCATGATTCAATTCATGATTCAATTCATGATTCATGAATCATGATTCAATTCATGATTCATGATTCATGATTCAATTCATGATTCATGATTCAATTCATGATTCATGATTCAATGCATGATTCAATTCTTGATTCAATTCATAATTCAATTCATGATTCATGATTCAATTCATGATTCGATTCATGATTCATGATTCATGATTCGAATTATGATTCATGATTAAATTCATGATTCATGATTTATGATTCAATTCATGATTCATGATTTATTTCATGATTCAATTCATGGTTCATGAACTTGATTCAATTCATGATTTATTTCATGATTCATGATTCGATTCATGATTCATGATTCATGATTCAATTCATGATTCAATTCATGATTTATTTCATGATTCATGATTCGATTCATGATTCATGATTCAATTCTTGATTTATGATTCATGATTCATGATTTAATTCATGATTCATAATTCAATTCATGATTCATGATTCGATTCATGATTCATGTTTGAATTCATGATTCAATTCATGATTCATTTCATGATTCATGATTCAATTTATGATTCATGATTCAATCCATGATTCATGATTCGATTCATGATTCATGATTCATTTCATGATTCTTTTCATGATTCATGATTTAATTCATGATTCATGATTCATGATTCAATTCATGATTAATGATTGAATTCATGATTCATGATTCATTTTATGATTCATGATTCATGATTCAATTCATGATTCATGATTCAATTCATCATTCATGATTCAATTCATGATTCGATTCATGATTCATGATTCAATTCATGATTCATGACTCATGATTCAATTCATGATTCATGATTCAATTCATGATTCATGATTCAATTCATCATTCATGATTCATGATTCAATTCATGATTCAATACATGATTAATGATTCGATTCATGATTCATAATTCAATTCATGATTCATGATTCATGATTCAATTCATGATTCGATTCATGATTCATGATTCAATTCATGATTCATGATTCAATTCATTATTCATGATTCAATTCATGATTCATGATTCAATTCATGATTCATGATTTATGATTAAATTCATGATTCGATTCATGATTCATAATTCGATATATGATTCATGATTAAACTCATGATTCATGTTTTATGATTCAATTCATGATTCATGATTCATGATTCAATTCATGATTCGATTCATGATTCATGATTCATTATTCAATTCATGATTCATGATTCGATTCATGATTCATGATTCAATTCTTGATTCATGATTCGATTCATGATTCATGATTACATTTATGATTCATGATTTATGATTGAATTCATGATTCATGACTTATTTCATGATTCAATTCATGGTTCATGAATCTTGATTCATTTCATGATTCATTTCATGATTCATGATTCCTGATTCAATTCATGATTCTTGATTCAATTCATGATTCATGATTCAATTCATGATTCGATTCATGATTCATGATTCATGATTCAATTTATGATTCATGATTCGTTTCATTAATCATGATTCAATTCTTGATTCATGATTCGATTTATGATTCATGATTAAATTCATGATTCATGATTTATGATTGAATTCATGATTCATGATTTATTTCATGATTCAATTCATGGTTCATGAATCTTGATTCAATTCATGATTTATTTCATGATTCATAATTCGATTCATGATTCATGATTCAATTCATGAGTCATGATTCATTTCATGATTCATTTCATGATTCAATTCATGATTTATCATTCATGATTCGATTCATGATTCATGATTCAATTCATGATTCATGATTCAATTCATGATTCGAGATTCATGATTCATGATTCAATTCATGATTCATGATTCGATTCATAAATCATGATTCATGATTCAATTCATGATTCATGATTCATTTCATGATTCATGATTCAATTCATGATTCAATTCATGATTCAATTTATGATTCATAATTCATGATTCAATTCATGATTCAATTTATGATTCATGATTCATGATTCAATTCATGATTCATGATTCAATTCATGATTCATGATTCAATTCATGATTCATGATTTATGAATTATGAATCAATTCATGATTCAATTCATGATTCATGATTCATTTCATGATTCATTTCATGATTCATGATTCAATTCATGATTTATGATTCATGATTCAATTCATGAATCATTATTCATGATTCAATTCATGATTCATAATTCAATTCATGATTCATGATTCATAATTCAATTCATGATTCAATTCATGATTCAATTCATGATTCATGATTCAATTCATGATTCATGATTCATTTCATGATTCATTTCATGATTCATGATTCATGATTCAATTCATGATTCATGATTCAATTCATGATTCATGATTCATGATTCAATTCATGATTCATGATTCAATGCATGATTCAATTCTTGATTCAATTCATAATTCAATTCATGATTCATGATTCAATTCATGATTTATGATTCAATTCATGATTTATTTCATGATTCATGATTCGATTCATGATTCATGATTCAATTCATGATTCAATTCATGATTTATGATTCAATTCATGATTTAATTCATGATTCATGATTCATGATTCATGATTCGATTTAAAATTCATGATTCAATTCATGATGCATGATTCAATTTGTGATTCATGATTTAATTCATGATTCATGATTCATTTCATGATTCATGATTAAATTCATGATTCATGAGTCAATTCATGATTCATGATTCATTTCATGATTCATGATTTATTCATGATTAAATAAATGATTCAATTTATGATTCATAATTCATGATTGAATTCATGATTCAATTCATGATTCATGATTCATGATTCAATTCATGATTCATGATTCAATTCATGATTCATGATTCAATGCATGATTCAATTCTTGATTCAATTCATAATTCAATTCATGATTCATGATTCAATTCATGATTCGATTCATGATTCATGATTCATGATTCGAATTATGATTCATGATTAAATTCATGATTCATGATTTATGATTCAATTCATGATTCAATTCATGATTTATTTCATGATTCATGATTCGATTCATGATTCATGATTCAATTCTTGATTTATGATTCATGATTCATGATTTAATTCATGATTCATAATTCAATTCATGATTCATGATTCGATTCATGATTCATGTTTGAATTCATGATTCAATTCATGATTCATTTCATGATTCATGATTCAATTTATGATTCATGATTCAATCAATGATTCATGATTCGATTCATGATTCATGATTCATTTCATGATTCTTTTCATGATTCATGATTTAATTCATGATTCATGATTCATGATTCAATTCATGATTAATGATTCAATTCATGATTCATGATTCATTTTATGATTCATGATTCATGATTCAATTCATGATTCATGATTCAATTCATCATTCATGATTCAATTCATGATTCGATTCATGATTCATGATTCAATTCATGATTCATGACTCATGATTCAATTCATGATTCATGATTCAATTCATGATTCATGATTCAATTCATCATTCATGATTCATGATTCAATTCATGATTCAATACATGATTAATGATTCGATTCATGATTCATAATTCAATTCATGATTCATGATTCATGATTCAATTCATGATTCGATTCATGATTCATGATTCAATTCATGATTCATGATTCAATTCATTATTCATGATTCGATTCATGATTCATGATTACATTTATGATTCATGATTTATGATTGAATTCATGATTCATGACTTATTTCATGATTCAATTCATGGTTCATGAATCTTGATTCATTTCATGATTCATTTCATGATTCATGATTCCTGATTCAATTCATGATTCTTGATTCAATTCATGATTCATGATTCATGATTCAATTCATGATTCGATTCATGATTCATGATTCATGATTCAATTTATGATTCATGATTCGTTTCATTAATCATGATTCAATTCTTGATTCATGATTCGATTATGATTCATGATTAAATTCATGATTCATGATTTATGATTGAATTCATGATTCATGATTTATTTCATGATTCAATTAATGGTTCATGAATCTTGATGCAATTCATGATTTATTTCATGATTCATAATTCGATTCATGATTCATGATTCAATTCATGAGTCATGATTCATTTCATGATTCATTTCATGATTCAATTCATGATTCATGATTCGATTCATGATTCATGATTCAATTCATGATTCATGATTCAATTCATGATTCGAGATTCATGATTCATGATTCAATTCATGATTCATGATTCGATTCATAAATCATGATTCATGATTCAATTCATGATTCATGATTCATTTCATGATTCATGATTCAATTCATGATTCAATTCATGATTCAATTTATGATTCATAATTCATGATTCAATTCATGATTCAATTTATGATTCATGATTCATGATTCAATTCATGATTCATGATTCAATTCATGATTCATGATTCATTCATGATTCATGATTTATGAATTATGAATCAATTCATGATTCAATTCATGATTCATGATTCATTTCATGATTCATTTCATGATTCATGATTCAATTCAAGATTCATGATTCAATTCATGATTCATTTCATGATTCATGAATCCTGATTCAATTCATGATTCATGATTCAATTCATGATTCTTGATTCATTTCATGATTCATAATTCATGATTCAATTCATGATTCATGATTCAATTCATGATTCATGATTCAATTCATGAATCATGATTCGATTCATGATTCATGATTAAATTCATGATTCAATTCTTGTTTCAATTAATAATTCAATTCATGATTCATGATTCAATTCATGATTCAATGCATGATTCATGATTCATGATTCATTTTATGATTCATGATTCATGATTTAATTCATGATTCATGATTCAATTCATGATTCCATTCATGATTCATGATTCAATTCATGATTCATGACTCATGATTCAATTCATGATTCATGATTCAATTCATGATTCATGATTCATGATTCAATTCATGATTCATGATTCATTTCATGGTTCATGATTCGATTCATGATTCATAATTCAATTCATGATTCATGATTCATGATTCAATTCATGATTAGATTCATGATTCATGATTCAAATTATGATTCATGATTCAATTCATGAGTCATGATTCATGATTCAAATTCATGATTCATGATTCATGATTCGATTCATGATTCATGATTCGATTCATGATTCATGATTCATGATTCGATTCATGATTCATGATTCGATTCACGATTCATGATTCATGATTCGATTCATGATTCATGATTCATGATTCGATTCATGATTCATGATTCGATTCATGATTCATGATTCATGATTCAATTCATGATTCATTATTCATGATTCAATTCATGATTCGATTCATGAGTCATGATTCATGATTCGATATATGATTCGATTCATGATTCATGATTCAATTCATGATTCATGATTTGATTCATGATTCATGATTCAATTTTTAATTCATGATTCGATTCATGATTCATGATTAAATTTATGATTCAGGATTAATGATTCAATTCATGATTAGATTCATGATTCATGATTCAAATTATGATTCATGATTCAATTCATGAGTCATGATTCATGATTCAATTCATGATTCATGATTCATGATTCGATTCATGATTCATGATTCGATTCATGATTCATGATTCATGATTCGATTCATGATTCATGATTCGATTCATGATTCATGATTCATGATTTAATTCATGATTCATTATTCATGATTCAATTCATGATTCGATTCATGAGTCATGATTCATGATTCGATATATGATTCATGATTAAATTCATGATTCATAATTTTCGATTCAATTCATGATTCATGATTCATGATTCAATTCATGATTCAATTCATGATTCATGATTCAATTCATGATTCATGATTTGATTCATGATTCATGATTCAATTTTTAATTCATGATTCGATTCATGATTCATGATTAAATTTATGATTCATGATTTATGATTCAATTCATGATTCAAGATTTATTTCATGATTCAATTCATGGTTCATGAATCTAGATTCAATTCATGATTTATTTCATAATTCATGATTCGATTCATGATTCATGATTCATGATTCAATTCATGATTCAATTCATTATTTATTTCATGATTCATGATTTGATTCATAATTCATGATTCATGATCCAATTCATGATTCAAGATTCAATTCATGATTCATTTCATGATTCATGATTCGATTTATGATTCATGATTCAATTCGTGATTCATGATTCAATTAATGATTCATGATTCATTTCATGAGTCATTTCATGATTCATTTCATGATTCATGATTCCTGATTCAATTCATGATTCATGATTAATTTCATGATTCATGATTCCATTCATGATTCGATTCATGATTTATGATTCAATTCATGATTCATGATTCATGATTCAATTCATGATTCATGATTCGAATTATGATTCATGATTCAATTCATGATTCATGATTAAATTCATGATTCATGATTTATGATTCAATTCATGATTCATGATTTATTTCATGATTCAATTCATGGTTCATGAATCTTGATTCAATTCATGATTTATTTCATGATTCATGATTCGATTCATGATTCATGATTCATGATTTAATTCATGATTCAATTCATGATTTATTTCATAATTCATGATTCGATTCATGATTCATGATTCATGATTCATGATTCATGATTCATGATTCAATTCATGATTCAATTCATGATTTATGATTTAATTCATGATTCATGATTCATGATTTAATTCCTGATTCATGATTCATGATTCATGATTCGATTTATAATTCATGATTCAATTCATGATGCATGATTCATTTCGTGATTCATGATTCAATTCATGATTCATGATTCATTTCATGATTCATTTCATGATTCATGATTCCTGATTCAATTCATGATTTATGATTCAATACATGATTCATGATTCATTCCATGATTCATGATTCAATTCATGATTCAATTCATGATTCAATTTATGATTCATAATTCATGATTCAATTCATGATTCAATTTATGATTCATGATTCATGATTCAATTCATGATTCATGATTCATGATTCGATTCATGATTCATGATTCAATTAATGATTCATGATTCAATTCATAATTCGTGATTCATGATTCATGATTCAATTCATGATTCATGATTCGATTCATGATTCATGATTCATGATTCAATTCATAATTCATGATTCGATTTATGATTCATGATTCAATTCATGATTCAATTCATGATTCATGATTCAATTCAATATTCATGATTCATTTCATGATTCATTTCATGATTCATGATTCAATTCAAGATTCATGATTTAATTCATGATTCATTTCATGATTCATGATTAATGATTCAATTCATGATTCATGATTCAATTCATGATTCATTAATCATCATTCATCATTCAATTCATGATTCATGATTCAATTCATGATTTATTTCATGATTCATGATTCAATTCATGATTCATGATTCATGATTCAATTCATGATTCAATTCATGATTTATGATTCAATTCATGATTCATGATGCATGATTCAATTCATGATTCATGATTCAATTCATGATTCATGATTCATTTCATGATTCATTTCATGATTTATGATTCCTGATTCAATTCATGATTCATGATTCAATTCATGATTCATGATTCATTTCATGATTCATGCTTGAATTCATGATTCAATTCATGATTCAATTTATGATTCATGATTCATGATTCAATTCATGATTCATGATTCATGATTCGATTCATGATTCATGATTCAAATCATGATTCATGATTCATGATTCGATTTATGAATTATGAATCAATTCATGATTCAATTCATGATTCATGATTCATTTCATGATTTATTTCATAATTCATGATTCAATTCAAGATTCATGATTCAATTCATGATTCATTTCATGATTAAATTCATTATCCATGATTCCTGATTCAATTCATGATTCATGATTCAATTCATGATTCTTGATTCATTTCATGATTCATGATTCATGATTCAATTCATGATTCATGATTCATGATTCAATTCATGATTCATGATTCAATTCATGAATCATGATTCGATTCATGATTCATGATTCAATTCATGATTCAATTCTTGTTTCAATTAATAATTCAATTCATGATTCATGATTCAATTCATGATTCATGATTCATGATTCAATGCATGAATCATGATTCATGATTCAATGCATTATTCAATTCTTGATTGAATTCATGATTAAATTCATGATTCGATTCATGATTCATGTTTGAATTCATGATTCAATTCATGATTCATTTCATGATTCATGATTCAATTCATGATTCATGATTCATGATTCAATTCATGATTCATGATTCGATTCATGATTCATGATTCATGATTCAATTCATGATTCATGATTCATTTCATGATTCATGATTTAATTTATGATTCATGACTCATGATTCAATTCATAATTCATGATTCATGATTCAATTCATGATTCATGATTCAATTCATGATTCATGATTCGATTCATGATTCATAATTCAATTCATGATTCATGATTCATGATTCAATTCATGATTCGATTCATGATTCATGATTCAATTCATGAGTCATGATTCATGATTCAATTCATGATTCATGATTCATGATTCGATTCATGATTCATGATTCATGATTCGATTCATGATTCATGATTCATGATTCAATTCATGATTCATGATTCATGATTCAATTCATGATTCGATTCATGATTCATGATTCGATATATGATTCATGATTAAATTCATGATTCATAATTTATGATTCAATTCATGATTCATGATTCGATATATGATTTATGAATAAATTCATGATTCATAATTTATGATTCAATTCATGATTCATGATTCATGATTCAATTCATGATTCGAATTATGATTCATGATTCAATTCATGATTCATGATTTGATTCATGATTCATGATTCAATTTTTAATTCTTGATTCGATTCATGATTCATGATTCGATTCATGATTCATGATTCATGATTCAATTCATGATTCAAGATTCAAATCATGATTCATTTCATGATTCATGATTCGATTTATGATTCATGATTCAATTCGTGATTCATGATTCAATTAATGATTCATGATTCATTTCATGAGTCATTTTATGATTCATTTCATGATTCATGATTCCTGATTCAATTCATGATTCATGATTCAATTCATGATTCATGATTCATTTCATGATTCATGATTCAATTCATGATTCGATTCATGATTTATGATTCAATTCATGATTCATGATTAAATTCATGATTCATGATTCGAATTATGATTCATGATTAAATTCATGATTCATGATTTATGATTCAATTCATGATTCATTATTAAATTCATGATTCAATTCATGGTTCATGAATCTTGATTCAATTCATGATTCAATTTATAATTCATGATTCATGATTCAATTCATGATTCATGATTCAATACATGATTCATGATTCATTCCATGATTCATGATTCAATTCATGATTCAATTCATGATTCAATTTATGATTCATAATTCATGATTCAATTCATGATTCAATTTATAATTCATGATTCATGATTCAATTCATGATTCATGATTCAATTTATGATTCATGATTCATGATTCAATTCATGATTCATGATTCATGATTCAATTCATGATTCATGATTCAATTCATGATTCATGATTCAATTCATAATTCGTGATTCGTGATTCATGATTCAATTCATGATTCATGATTCGATTCATGATTCATGATTCATGATTCAATTCATAATTCATGATTCGATTTATGATTCATGATTCAATTCATGATTCAATTCATGATTCATGATTCAATTCATGATTCATAATTCATTTCATGATTCATTTCATGATTCATGATTCAATTCAAGATTCATGATTCAATTCATGATTCATTTCATGATTCATGATTAATGATTCAATTCATGATTCAATTCATGATTCAACTTATGATTTATAATTCATGATTCAATTCATGATTCAATTCATGATTCATGATTCATGATTCAATTCATGATTCATGATTCAATTCATGATTCATGATTCAATTCATGATTCATCATTCAACATTCAATTCATGATTCATGATTCAATTCATGATTCATGATTCAATTCATGATTCATGATTCAATTCATGATTCATCATTCAACATTCAATTCATGATTCATGATTCAATTCATGATTCAATTTATGATTTATTTCATGATTCATGATTCGATTCATGATTCATGATTCATGATTCAATTCATGATTCAATTCATGATTTATGATTCAATTCATGATTCATGATGCATGATTCAGTTCGTGATTCATGATTCAATTCATGATTCATGATTCATTTCATGATTCATTTCATGATTCATGATTCCTGATTCAATTCATGATTCATGATTCAATTCATGATTCATGATTCATTTCATGATTCATGATTCAATTCATGATTCAATTCATGATTCAATTTATGATTCATAATTCATGATTCAATTCATGATTCAATTTATGATTCATGATTCATAATTCAATTCATTATTCATGATTCATGATTCGATTCATGATTCATGATTCAATTCATGATTCATGATTCATGATTCGATTTATGAATTATGAATCAATTCATGATTCCATTCATGATTCATGATTCATTTCATGATTCATTTCATGATTCATTTCATTATCCATGATTCCTGATTCAATTCATGATTCAAGATTCAATTCATGATTCTTGATTCATTTCATGATTCATGATTCAATTCATGATTCATGATTCATGATTCAATTAATGATTCATGATTCAATTCATGAATCATGATTCGATTCATGATTCATGATTCAATTCATGATTCAATTCTTGTTTAAATTAATAATTCAATTCATGATTCATGATTCAATTCATGATTCATGATTCATGATTCAATGCATGATTCAATTCTTGATTCAATTCATGATTAAATTCATGATTCATGATTCGATTCATGATTCATGATTCAATTCATGATTCATGATTCGATTCATGATTCATTAATTCATGATTCAATTCATGATTCATGATTCATTTCATGATTCATGATTTCATTTATGATTCATGACTCATGATTCAATTCATAATTCATGATTCATGATTCAATTCATGATTCATGATTCAATTCATGATTCATGATTCGATTCATGATTCATAATTCAATTCATGATTCAATTCATGATTCGATTCATGATTCATGATTCAATTCATGATTCATGATTCGATTCATGATTCATAATTCAATTCATGATTCATGATTCATGATTCAATTCATGATTCGATTCATGATTCATGATTCAATTCATGATTCATGATTCAATTCATGAGTCATGATTCATGATTCAATTCATGATTCATGATTCATGATTCGATTCATGATTCATGATTCATGATTGAATTCATGATTCATGATTTATGATTAAATTCATGATTCGATTCATGATTCAGGATTCATGATTCGATATATGATTCATGATTAAATTCATGATTCATAATTTATGATTCAATTCATGATTCATGATTCATGATTCGATATATGATTCATGATTAAATTCATGATTCATAATTTATAAATCAATTCATGATTCATGATTCATAATTCAATTCATGATTCGATTCATGATTCATGATTCAATTCATGATTCATGATTTGGATCATGATTCATGATTCAATTTTTAATTTATGATTCGATTCATAATTCATGATTAAATTTATGATTCATAATTTATGATTCAATTCATGATTCATGATTTATTTCATGATTCAATTCATGGTTCATGAATCTTGATTCAATTCATGATTTATTTCATGATTCATGATTCGATTCATGATTCATGATTCATGATTCAATTCATGATTCAATTCATTATTTATTTCATGATTCATGATTCGATTCATGAATCATGATTCATGATTCAATTCATGATTCAAGATTCAATTCATGATTCATTTCATGATTCATGATTCGATTTATGATTCATGATTCAATTCGTGATTCATGATTCAATTAATGATTCATGATTCATTTCATGAGTCATTTCATGATTAATTTCATGATTCATGATTCCTGATTCAATTCATGATTCATGATTCAATTCATGATTCATGATTCATTTTATGATTCATGATTCATGATTAAATTCATGATTCGATTCATGATTCAGGATTCATGATTCGATATATGATTCATGATTAAATTCATGATTCATAATTTATGATTCAATTCATGATTCATGATTCATGATTCATGATTAAATTCATGATTCATAATTTATAAATCAATTCATGATTCATGATTCATGATTCATGATTAAATTCATGATTCATAATTTATAAATCAATTCATGATTCATGATTCATAATTCAATTCATGATTCGATTCATGATTCATGATTCAATTCATGATTCATGATTTGATTCATGATTCATGATTCAATTTTTAATTTATGATTCGATTCATGATTCATGATTAAATTTATGATTCATGATTTATGATTCAATTCATGATTCATGATTTATTTCATGATTCAATTCATGGTTCATGAATCTTGATTCAATTCATGATTTATTTCATGATTCATGATTCGATTCATGATTCATGATTCAATTCATGATTCAATTCATTATTTATTTCATGATTCATGATTCGATTCATGAATCATGATTCATGATTCAATTCATGATTCAAGATTCAATTCATGATTCATTTCATGATTCATGATTCGATTTATGATTCATGATTCAATTCGTGATTCATGATTCAATTAATGATTCATGATTCATTTCATGAGTCATTTCATGATTCATTTCATGATTCATGATTCCTGATTCAATTCATGATTCATGATTCAATTCATGATTCATTATTCATTTCATGATTCATGATTCAATTCATGATTCGAATCATGATTTGTGATTCAATTCATGATTCATAATTCATGATTCAATTCATGATTCATGATTCATGATTCGAATTATGATTCATGATTAAATTCATGATTCATGATTTATGATTCAATTCATGATTCATGATTTATTTCATGATTCAATTCATGGTTCATGAATCTTGATTCAATTCATGATTTATTTCATGATTCATGATTCGATTCATGATTCATGATTCAATTCTTGATTTATGATTCATGATTCATGATTTAATTCATGATTCATGATTCAATTCATGATTCATGATTCGATTCATGATTCATGATTTATGATTCAATTCATGGTTCATGAATCTTTATTGAATTCATGATTTATTTCATGATTCATGATTTGATTCATGATTCATGATTCATGATTCAATTCATGATTCAATTCATGATTTATTTCATAATTCATGATTCGATTCATGATTCATGATTCATGATTCAATTCATGATTCATTTCATGATTTATGATTTAATTAATGATTCATGATTCATGATTTAATTCCTGATTCATGATTCATGATTCATGATTTGATTTATAATTCATGATTCAATTCATGATGCATGATTCAATTCGTGATTCATGATTCAACTCATGATTCATAATTCATTTCATGATTCATTTCATGATTCATGATTCCTGATTCAATTCATGATTCATGATTCGAATTATGATTCATGATTAAATTCTTGATTCATGATTAAATTCATGATTCATGATTTATGATTCAATTCATGATTCATGATTTATTTCATGATTCAATTCATGGTTCATGAATCTTGATTCAATTCATGATTTATTTCATGATTCATGATTCGATTCATGATTCATGATTCATGATTCAATTCATGATTCAATTCATGATTTATTTCATAATTCATGATTCGATTCATGATTCATGATTCATGATTCAATTCATGATTCAATTCATGATTTATGATTTAATTCATGATTCATGATTCATGATTTAATTCCTGATTCATGATTCATGATTCATGATTCGATTTATAATTCATGATTCAATTCATGATGCATGATTCAATTCGTGATTCATGATTCAATTCATGATTCATGATTCATTTCATGATTCATTTCATGATTCATGATTCCTGATTCAATTCATGATTCATTTCATGATTCATGATTCAATTTATGATTCATGATTCAATCCATGATTCATGATTCGATTCATGATTCATGATTCAATTCATGATTCATGATTCATTTCATGATTCTTTTCATGATTCATAATTCAATTCATGATTCATGATTCATGATTCAATTCATGATTAATGATTCAATTCATGATTCATGATTCATTTTATGATTCATGATTAATGATTCAATTCATGATTCATGATTCAATTCATCATTCATGATTCAATTCATGATTCGATTCATGATTCATGATTCAATTCATGATTCAATTTATGATTCATAATTCATGATTCAATTCATGATTCAATTCATGATTCATGATTCAAGATTCAATTCATGATTCATGATTCAATTCATGATTCATAATTCATGATTCAATTCATGATTCAATTCATGATTCATGATTCAAGATTCAATTCATGATTCATGATTCAATTCATGATTCATGATTCAATTCATGATTCATTACATGGTTCATGATTCAATTCATGATTCATGATTCAATTCTTGATTCAATTCATAATTCAATTCATGATTCATGATTCAATTCATGATTCATTACATGGTTCATGATTCAATTCATGATTCATGATTCAATTCATGATTCAATTCATGATTCATGATTCGATTCATGATTCATGATTCATGATTCAATTCATGATTCATGATACAATTCATGATTCATGATTCATTTCATGATTCATTTTATGATTCATAATTCAATTCATGATTCATGATTCAATTCATGATT
This sequence comes from Mixophyes australis, assembly GCA_036250195.1. NCBI lineage: Eukaryota > Metazoa > Chordata > Amphibia > Anura > Limnodynastidae > Mixophyes > Mixophyes australis. The sequence continues at coordinate 179,777,814 of JAVHZZ010000002.1, read as the reverse complement.
TATGATTCATGATTCAATTCATGAATCATTATTCATGATTCAATTCATGATTCATGATTCAATTCATGATTCATGATTCATAATTCAATTCATGATTAATGATTCAATTCATGATTCATGATTCAATTCATGATTTGATTCATGAGTCATGATTCAATTCATGATTCATGACTCATGATTCAATTCATGATTCATGATTCAATTCATGATTCATGATTCAATTCATGATTTATGATTCATGATTCAATTCATGATACATAATTCAATTCATGATTCATGATTCATAATTCAATTCATGATTCAATTCATGATTCAATTCATGATTCATGATTCAATTCATGATTCATGATTCATTTCATGATTCATTTCATGATTCATGATTTATGATTCAATTCATGATTCATGATTCAATTCATGATTCATGATTCATGATTCAATTCATGATTCATGATTCAATGCATGATTCAATTCTTGATTCAATTCATAATTCAATTCATGATTCATGATTCAATTCATGATTTATGATTCAATTCATGATTTATTTCATGATTCATGATTCGATTCATGATTCATGATTCAATTCATGATTCAATTCATGATTTATGATTCAATTCATGATTCATGATTCATGATTTAATTCATGATTCATGATTCATGATTCATGATTCGATTTATAATTCATGATTCAATTCATGATGCATGATTCAATTTGTGATTCATGATTTAATTCATGATTCATGATTCATTTCATGATTCATTTCATGATTCATGATTCAATTCATGATTCATGAGTCAATTCATGATTCATGATTCATTTCATGATTCATGATTTAATTCATGATTAAATTAATGATTCAATTTATGATTCATAATTCATGATTCAAATCATGATTCAATTCATGATTCATGATTCAATTCATGATTCATGATTTAATTCATGATTAAATTAATGATTCAATTTATGATTCATAATTCATGATTCAATTCATGATTCAATTCATGATTCATGATTCAATTCATGATTCATGATTCAATGCTTGATTCAATTCTTGATTCAATTCATAATTCAATTCATGATTCATGATTCAATTCATGATTCGATTCATGATTCATGATTCATGATTCGAATTATGATTCATGATTAAATTCATGATTCATGATTTATGATTCAATTCATGATTCATGATTTATTTCATGATTCAATTCATGGTTCATGAATCTTGATTCAATTCATGATTTATTTCATGATTCATGATTCGATTCATGATTCATGATTCATGATTCAATTCATGATTCAATTCATGATTTATTTCATGATTCATGATTCGATTCATGATTCATGATTCAATTCTTGATTTATGATTCATGATTCATGATTTAATTCATGATTCATAATTCAATTCATGATTCATGATTCGATTCATGATTCATGTTTGAATTCATGATTCAATTCATGATTCATTTCATGATTCATGATTCAATTTATGATTCATGAATCAATCCATGATTCATGATTCGATTCATGATTCATGATTCATTTCATGATTCTTTTCATGATTCATGATTTAATTCATGATTCATGATTCATGATTCAATTCATGATTAATGATTCAATTCATGATTCATGATTCATTTTATGATTCATGATTCATGATTCAATTCATGATTCATGATTCAATTCATCATTCATGATTCAATTCATGATTCGATTCATGATTCATGATTCAATTCATGATTCATGACTCATGATTCAATTCATGATTCATGATTCAATTCATGATTCATGATTCAATTCATCATTCATGATTCATGATTCAATTCATGATTCAATACATGATTAATGATTCGATTCATGATTCATAATTCAATTCATGATTCATGATTCATGATTCAATTCATGATTCGATTCATGATTCATGATTCAATTCATGATTCATGATTCAATTCATTATTCATGATTCAATTCATGATTCATGATTCAATTCATGATTCATGATTTATGATTAAATTCATGATTCGATTCATGATTCATAATTCGATATATGATTCATGATTAAACTCATGATTCATGTTTTATGATTCAATTCATGATTCATGATTCATGATTCAATTCATGATTCGATTCATTATTCAATTCATGATTCATGATTCGATTCATGATTCATGATTCAATTCTTGATTCATGATTCGATTCATGATTCATGATTACATTTATGATTCATGATTTATGATTGAATTCATGATTCATGACTTATTTCATAATTCAATTCATGGTTCATGAATCTTGATTCATTTCATGATTCATTTCATGATTCATGATTCCTGATTCAATTCATGATTCATGATTCAATTTATGATTCATGATTCGTTTCATTAATCATGATTCAATTCTTGATTCATGATTCGATTTATGATTCATGATTAAATTCATGATTCATGATTTATGATTGAATTCATGATTCATGATTTATTTCATGATTCAATTCATGGTTCATGAATCTTGATTCAATTCATGATTTATTTCATGATTCATAATTCGATTCATGATTCATGATTCAATTCATGAGTCATGATTCATTTCATGATTCATTTCATGATTCAATTCATAATTTATGATTCATGATTCGATTCATGATTCATGATTCAATTCATGATTCGTGATTCATGATTCATGATTCAATTCATGATTCATGATTCGATTCATAAATCATGATTCATGATTCAATTCATGATTCATGATTCATTTCATGATTCATGATTCAATTCATGATTCAATTCATGATTCAATTTATGATTCATAATTCATGATTCAATTCATGATTCAATTTATGATTCATGATTCATGATTCAATTCATGATTCATGATTCAATTCATGATTCATGATTCAATTCATGATTCATGATTTATGAATTATGAATCAATTCATGATTCAATTCATGATTCATGATTCATTTCATGATTCATTACATGATTCATGATTCAATTCAAGATTCATGATTCAATTCATGATTTATTTCATGATTCATGATTCCTGATTCAATTCATGATTCATGATTCAATTCATGATTCTTGATTCATTTCATGATTCATAATTCATGATTCAATTCATGATTCATGATTCAATTCATGATTCATGATTCAATTCATGAATCATGATTCGATTCATGATTCATGATTCAATTCATGATTCATGATTCAATGCATGATTCATGATTCATGATTCATTTTATGATTCATGATTCATGATTTAATTCATGATTCATGATTCAATTCATGATTCCATTCATGATTCATGATTCAATTCATGATTCATGACTCATGATTCAATTCATGATTCATGATTCAATTCATGATTCATGATTCATGATTCAATTCATGATTCATGATTCAATTCATGATTCATGATTCGATTCATGATTCATAATTCAATTCATGATTCATGATTCATGATTCAATTCATGATTAGATTCATGATTCATGATTCAAATTATGATTCATGATTCAATTCATGAGTCATGATTCATGATTCAATTCATGATTCATGATTCATGATTCGATTCATGATTCATGATTCGATTCATGATTCATGATTCATGATTCAATTCATGATTCATTATTCATGATTCAATTCATGATTCGATTAATGAGTCATGATTCATGATTCGATATATGATTCATGATTAAATTCATGATTCATAATTTATGATTCAATTCATGATTCATGATTCATGATTCAATTCATGATTCATGATTCATGATTCAATTCATGATTCATGATTTGATTCATGATTCATGATTCAATTTTTAATTCATGATTCGATTCATGATTCATGATTAAATTTATGATTCATGATTTATGATTCAATTCATGATTCATGATTTATTTCATGATTCAATTCATGGTTCATGAATCTAGATTCAATTCATGATTTATTTCATAATTCATGATTTGATTCATGATTCATGATTCATGATTCAATTCATGATTCAATTCATTATTTATTTCATGATTCATGATTCGATTCATAATTCATGATTCATGATTCAATTCATGATTCAAGATTCAATTCATGATTCATTTCATGATTCATGATTCGATTTATGATTCATGAGTCAATTCGTGATTCATGATTCAATTAATGATTCATGATTCATTTCATGAGTCATTTCATTATTCATTTCATGAGTCATTTCATGATTCATTTCATGATTCATGATTCCTGATTCAATTCATGATTCATGATTCAATTCATGATTCATGATTAATTTCATGATTCATGATTCAATTCATGATTCGATTCATGATTTATGATTCAATTCATGATTCATGATTCATGATTCAATTCATGATTCATGATTCGAATTATGATTCATGATTCAATTCATGATTCATGATTAAATTCATGATTCATGATTTATGATTCAATTCATGATTCATGATTTATTTCATGATTCAATTCATGGTTCATGAATCTTGATTCAATTCATGATTTATTTCATGATTCATGATTCGATTCATGATTCATGATTCATGATTCAATTCATGATTCAATTCATGATTTATTTCATAATTCATGATTCGATTCATGATTCATGATTCATGATTCAATTCATGATTCAATTCATGATTTATGATTTAATTCATGATTCATGATTCATGATTTAATTCCTGATTCATGATTCATGATTCATGATTCGATTTATAATTCATGATTCAATTCATGATGCATGATTCAATTCGTGATTCATGATTCAATTCATGATTCATGATTCATTTCATGATTCATGATTCCTGATTCAATTCATGATTTATGATTCAATACATGATTCATGATTCATTCCATGATTCATGATTCAATTCATGATTCAATTCATGATTCAATTTATGATTCATAATTCATGATTCAATTCATGATTCAATTTATGATTCATGATTCATGATTCAATTCATGATTCATGATTCATGATTCGATTCATGATTCATGATTCAATTAATGATTCATGATTCAATTCATAATTCGTGATTCATGATTCATGATTCAATTCATGATTCATGATTCGATTCATGATTCATGATTCATGATTCAATTCATAATTCATGATTCGATTTATGATTCATGATTCAATTCATGATTCAATTCATGATTCATGATTCAATTCAATATTCATGATTCATTTCATGATTCATTTCATGATTCATGATTCAATTCAAGATTCATGATTTAATTCATGATTCATTTCATGATTCATGATTAATGATTCAATTCATGATTCATGATTCAATTCATGATTCATTAATCATCATTCATCATTCAATTCATGATTCATGATTCAATTCATGATTTATTTCATGATTCATGATTCAATTCATGATTCATGATTCATGATTCAATTCATGATTCAATTCATGATTTATGATTCAATTCATGATTCATGATGCATGATTCAATTCATGATTCATGATTCAATTCATGATTCATGATTCATTTCATGATTCATTTCATGATTTATGATTCCTGATTCAATTCATGATTCATGATTCAATTCATGATTCATGATTCATTTCATGATTCATGCTTGAATTCATGATTCAATTCATGAATCAAATTTATGATTTATAATTCATGATTCAATTCATGATTCAATTTATGATTCATGATTCATGATTCAATTCATGATTCATGATTCATGATTCGATTCATGATTCATGATTCAATTCATGATTCATGATTCATGATTCGATTTATGAATTATGAATCAATTCATGATTCAATTCATGATTCATGATTCATTTCATGATTTATTTCATGATTCATGATTCAATTCAAGATTCATGTTTCAATTCATGATTCATTTCATGATTCAATTCATTATCCATGATTCCTGATTCAATTCATGATTCATGATTCAATTCATGATTCTTGATTCATTTCATGATTCATGATTCATGATTCAATTCATGATTCATGATTCATGATTCAATTCATGATTCATGATTCAATTCATGAATCATGATTCGATTCATGATTCATGATTCAATTCATGATTCAATTCTTGTTTCAATTAATAATTCAATTCATGATTCATGATTCAATTCATGATTCATGATTCAATGCATGAATCATGATTCATGATTCAATGCATTATTCAATTCTTGATTGAATTCATGATTAAATTCATGATTCGATTCATGATTCATGTTTGAATTCATGATTCAATTCATGATTCATTTCATGATTCATGAATCAATTCATGATTCATGATTCAATTCATGATTCATGATTCGATTCATGATTCATGATTCATGATTCAATTCATGATTCATGATTCATTTCATGATTCATGATTTAATTTATGATTCATGACTCATGATTCAATTCATAATTCATGATTCATGATTCAATTCATGATTCATGATTCAATTCATGATTCATGATTCGATTCATGATTCATAATTCAATTCATGATTCATGATTCAATTCATGATTCGATTCATGATTCATGATTCAATTCATGAGTCATGATTCATGATTCAATTCATGATTCATGATTCATGATTCGATTCATGATTCATGATTCATGATTCGATTCATGATTCATGATTCATGATTCAATTCATGATTCATGATTCATGATTCAATTCATGATTCGATTCATGATTCATGATTCATGATTCGATATATGATTCATGATTAAATTCATGATTCATAATTTATGATTCAATTCATGATTCATGATTCGATATATGATTTATGATTAAATTCATGATTCATAATTTATGATTCAATTCATGATTCATGATTCATGATTCAATTCATGATTCGAATTATGATTCATGATTCAATTCATGATTCATGATTTGATTCATGATTCATGATTCAATTCATGATTCATTTCATGATTCATGATTCGATTTATGATTCATGATTCAATTCGTGATTCATGATTCAATTAATGATTCATGATTCATTTCATGAGTCATTTTATGATTCATTTCATGATTCATGATTCCTGATTCAATTCATGATTCATGATTCAATTCATGATTCATGATTCATTTCATGATTCATGATTCAATTCATGATTCGATTCATGATTTATGATTCAATTCATGATTCATGATTAAATTCATGATTCATGATTCATGATTCGAATTATGATTCATGATTAAATTCATGATTCATGATTTATGATTCAATTCATGATTCATGATTAAATTCATGATTCAATTAATGGTTCATGAATCTTGATTCAATTCATGATTCAATTTATAATTCATGATTCATGATTCAATTCATGATTCATGATTCAATACATGATTCATGATTCATTCCATGATTCATGATTCAATTCATGATTCAATTCATGATTCAATTTATGATTCATAATTCATGATTCAATTCATGATTCAATTTATAATTCATGATTCATGATTCAATTCATGATTCATGATTCATGATTCAATTTATGATTCATGATTCATGATTCAATTCATGATTCATGATTCATGATTCAATTCATGATTCATGATTCAATTCATGATTCATGATTCAATTCATAATTCGTGATTCGTGATTCATGATTCAATTCATGATTCATGATTCGATTCATGATTCATGATTCATGATTCAATTCATAATTCATGATTCGATTTATGATTCATGATTCAATTCATGATTCAATTCATGATTCATGATTCAATTCATGATTCATAATTCATTTCATGATTCATTTCATGATTCATGATTCAATTCAAGATTCATGATTCAATTCATGATTCATTTCATGATTCATGATTAATGATTCAATTCATGATTCAATTTATGATTTATTTCATGATTCATGATTCGATTCATGATTCATGATTCATGATTCATGATTCAATTCATGATTCAATTCATGATTTATGATTCAATTCATGATTCATGATGCATGATTCAGTTCGTGATTCATGATTCAATTCATGATTCATGATTCATTTCATGATTCATGATTCATTTCATGATTCATTTCATGATTCATGATTCCTGATTCAATTCATGATTCATGATTCAATTCATGATTCATGATTCATGATTCAATTCATGATTCAATTTATGATTCATGATTCATAATTCAATTCATGATTCATGATTCATGATTCGATTCATGATTCATGATTCAATTCATGATTCATGATTCATGATTCGATTTATGAATTATGAATCAATTCATGATTCAATTCATGATTCATGATTCATTTCATGATTCATTTCATGATTCATTTCATTATCCATGATTCCTGATTCAATTCATGATTCAAGATTCAATTCATGATTCTTGATTCATTTCATGATTCATGATTCATGATTCAATTCATGATTCATGATTCAATTAATGATTCATGATTCAATTCATGAATCATGATTCGATTCATGATTCATGATTCAATTCATGATTCAATTCTTGTTTCAATTAATAATTCAATTCATGATTCATGATTCAATTCATGATTCATGATTCATGATTCAATGCATGATTCAATTCTTGATTCAATTCATGATTAAATTCACGATTCATGATTCGATTCATGATTCATGATTCAATTCATGATTCATGATTCGATTCATGATTCATTAATTCATGATTCAATTCATGATTCATGATTCATTTCATGATTCATGATTTAATTTATGATTCATGACTCATGATTCAATTCATAATTCATGATTCATGATTCAATTCATGATTCATGATTCAATTCATGATTCATGATTCGATTCATGATTCATAATTCAATTCATGATTCATCATTCGATTTATGATTCATAATTCAATTCATGATTCATGATTCATGATTCAATTCATGATTCGATTCATGATTCATAATTCAATTCATGATTCATGATTCAATTCATGAGTCATGATTCATGATTCAATTCATGATTCATGATTCATGATTGAATTCATGATTCATGATTCATGATTAAATTCATGATTCAATTCATGATTCGATTCATGATTCGATATATGATTCATGATTAAATTCATGATTCATAATTTATGATTCAATTCATGAGTCATGATTCATGATTCAATTCATGATTCATGATTCATGATTCGATTCATGATTCATGATTCATGATTGAATTCATGATTCATGATTCATGATTAAATTCATGATTCGATTCATGATTCAGGATTCATAATTCGATATATGATTCATGATTAAATTCATGATTCATAATTTATGATTCAATTCATGATTCATGATTCATGATTCGATATATGATTCATGATTAAATTCATGATGCATGATTCAATTCGTGATTCATGATTCAATTAATGATTCATGATTCATTTCATGAGTCATTTTATGATTCATTTCATGATTCATGATTCCTGATTCAATTCATGATTCATGATTCAATTCATGATTCATGATTCATTTCATGATTCATGATTCAATTCATGATTCGATTCATGATTTATGATTCAATTCATGATTCATGATTCATGATTAAATTCATGATTCATGATTCATGATTCGAATTATGATTCATGATTAAATTCATGATTCATGATTTATGATTCAATTCATGATTCATGATTTATTTCATGATTCAATTCATGGTTCATGAATCTTGATTCAATTCATGATTTATTTCATGATTCATGATTCGATTCATGATTCATGATTCAATTCTTGATTTATGATTTATGATTCATGATTCAATTCATGATTCATCATTCAACATTCAATTCATGATTCATGATTCAATTCATGATTCAATTTATGATTTATTTCATGATTCATGATTCGATTCATGATTCATGATTCATGATTCATGATTCAATTCATGATTCAATTCATGATTTATGATTCAATTCATGATTCATGATGCATGATTCAGTTCGTGATTCATGATTCAATTCATGATTCATGATTCATTTCATGATTCATTTCATGATTCATGATTCCTGATTCAATTCATGATTCATGATTCAATTCATGATTCATGATTCATTTCATGATTCATGATTCAATTCATGATTCAATTCATAATTCAATTTATGATTCATGATTCATAATTCAATTCATGATTCATGATTCATGATTCGATTCATGATTCATGATTCAATTCATGATTCATGATTCATGATTCGATTTATGAATTATGAATCAATTCATGATTCAATTCATGATTCATGATTCATTTCATGATTCATTTCATGATTCATTTCATTATCCATGATTCCTGATTCAATTCATGATTCAAGATTCAATTCATGATTCTTGATTCATTTCATGATTCATGCTTCATGATTCAATTCATGATTCATGATTCAATTAATGATTCATGATTCAATTCATGAATCATGATTCGATTCATGATTCATGATTCAATTCATGATTCAATTCTTGTTTCAATTAATAATTCAATTCATGATTCATGATTCAATTCATGATTCATGATTCATGATTCAATGCATGATTCAATTCTTGATTCAATTCATGATTAAATTCACGATTCATGATTCGATTCATGATTCATGATTCAATTCATGATTCATGATTCGATTCATGATTCATTAATTCATGATTCAATTCATGATTCATGATTCATTTCATGATTCATGATTTAATTTATGATTCATGACTCATGATTCAATTCATAATTCATGATTCATGATTCAATTCATGATTCATGATTCAATTCATGATTCATGATTCGATTCATGATTCATAATTCAATTCATGATTCATGATTCATGATTCAATTCATGATTCGATTCATGATTCATGATTCAATTCATGATTCATGATTCGATTTATGATTCATAATTCAATTCATGATTCATGATTCATGATTCAATTCATGATTCGATTCATGATTCATGATTCAATTCATGATTCATGATTCAATTCATGAGTCATGATTCATGATTCAATTCATGATTCATGATTCATGATTGAATTCATGATTCATGATTCATGATTAAATTCATGATTCGATTCATGATTCAGGATTCATGATTCGATATATGATTCATGATTAAATTCATGATTCATAATTTATGATTCAATTCATGAGTCATGATTCATGATTCAATTCATGATTCATGATTCATGATTCGATTCATGATTCATGATTCATGATTGAATTCATGATTCATGATTCATGATTAAATTCATGATTCGATTCATGATTCAGGATTCATAATTCGATATATGATTCATGATTAAATTCATGATTCATAATTTATGATTCAATTCATGATTCATGATTAAATTCATGATTCATGATTCGAATTATGATTCATGATTAAATTCATGATTCATGATTTAGGATTCAATTCATGATTCATGATTTATTTCATGATTCAATTCATGGTTCATGAATCTTGATTCAATTCATGATTTATTTCATGATTCATGATTCGATTCATGATTCATGATTCAATTCTTGATTTATGATTTATGATTCATGATTTAATTCATGATTCATGATTTATGATTCAATTCATGGTTAATGAATCTTTATTGAATTCATGATTTATTTTATGATTCATGATTCAATTCATGATTCAATTCATGATTTATGATTTAATTCATGATTCATGATTTATGATTCGATTTATAATTCATGATTCAATTCATGATGCATGATTCAATTCGTGATTCATGATTCAATTCATGATTCAATTCATGATTCATGGTTCAATTCATGAATCATGATTCGATTCATGATTCATGATTCAATTCATGATTCATGATTCAATGCATGATTCATGATTCATGATTCATTTTATGATTCATGATTCATGATTTAATTCATGATTCATGATTCAATTCATGATTCCATTCATGATTCATGATTCAATTCATGATTCATGACTCATGATTCAATTCATGATTCATGATTCAATTCATGATTCATGATTCATGATTCAATTCATGATTCATGATTCAATTCATGATTCATGATTCGATTCATGATTCATAATTCAATTCATGATTCATGATTCATGATTCAATTCATGATTAGATTCATGATTCATGATTCAAATTATGATTCATGATTCAATTCATGAGTCATGATTCATGATTCAATTCATGATTCATGATTCATGATTCGATTCATGATTCATGATTCGATTCATGATTCATGATTCATGATTCAATTCATGATTCATTATTCATGATTCAATTCATGATTCGATTAATGAGTCATGATTCATGATTCGATATATGATTCATGATTAAATTCATGATTCATAATTTATGATTCAATTCATGATTCATGATTCATGATTCAATTCATGATTCATGATTCATGATTCAATTCATGATTCATGATTTGATTCATGATTCATGATTCAATTTTTAATTCATGATTCGATTCATGATTCATGATTAAATTTATGATTCATGATTTATGATTCAATTCATGATTCATGATTTATTTCATGATTCAATTCATGGTTCATGAATCTAGATTCAATTCATGATTTATTTCATAATTCATGATTTGATTCATGATTCATGATTCATGATTCAATTCATGATTCAATTCATTATTTATTTCATGATTCATGATTCGATTCATAATTCATGATTCATGATTCAATTCATGATTCAAGATTCAATTCATGATTCATTTCATGATTCATGATTCGATTTATGATTCATGAGTCAATTCGTGATTCATGATTCAATTAATGATTCATGATTCATTTCATGAGTCATTTCATTATTCATTTCATGAGTCATTTCATGATTCATTTCATGATTCATGATTCCTGATTCAATTCATGATTCATGATTCAATTCATGATTCATGATTAATTTCATGATTCATGATTCAATTCATGATTCGATTCATGATTTATGATTCAATTCATGATTCATGATTCATGATTCAATTCATGATTCATGATTCGAATTATGATTCATGATTCAATTCATGATTCATGATTAAATTCATGATTCATGATTTATGATTCAATTCATGATTCATGATTTATTTCATGATTCAATTCATGGTTCATGAATCTTGATTCAATTCATGATTTATTTCATGATTCATGATTCGATTCATGATTCATGATTCATGATTCAATTCATGATTCAATTCATGATTTATTTCATAATTCATGATTCGATTCATGATTCATGATTCATGATTCAATTCATGATTCAATTCATGATTTATGATTTAATTCATGATTCATGATTCATGATTTAATTCCTGATTCATGATTCATGATTCATGATTCGATTTATAATTCATGATTCAATTCATGATGCATGATTCAATTCGTGATTCATGATTCAATTCATGATTCATGATTCATTTCATGATTCATGATTCCTGATTCAATTCATGATTTATGATTCAATACATGATTCATGATTCATTCCATGATTCATGATTCAATTCATGATTCAATTCATGATTCAATTTATGATTCATAATTCATGATTCAATTCATGATTCAATTTATGATTCATGATTCATGATTCAATTCATGATTCATGATTCATGATTCGATTCATGATTCATGATTCAATTAATGATTCATGATTCAATTCATAATTCGTGATTCATGATTCATGATTCAATTCATGATTCATGATTCGATTCATGATTCATGATTCATGATTCAATTCATAATTCATGATTCGATTTATGATTCATGATTCAATTCATGATTCAATTCATGATTCATGATTCAATTCAATATTCATGATTCATTTCATGATTCATTTCATGATTCATGATTCAATTCAAGATTCATGATTTAATTCATGATTCATTTCATGATTCATGATTAATGATTCAATTCATGATTCATGATTCAATTCATGATTCATTAATCATCATTCATCATTCAATTCATGATTCATGATTCAATTCATGATTTATTTCATGATTCATGATTCAATTCATGATTCATGATTCATGATTCAATTCATGATTCAATTCATGATTTATGATTCAATTCATGATTCATGATGCATGATTCAATTCATGATTCATGATTCAATTCATGATTCATGATTCATTTCATGATTCATTTCATGATTTATGATTCCTGATTCAATTCATGATTCATGATTCAATTCATGATTCATGATTCATTTCATGATTCATGCTTGAATTCATGATTCAATTCATGAATCAAATTTATGATTTATAATTCATGATTCAATTCATGATTCAATTTATGATTCATGATTCATGATTCAATTCATGATTCATGATTCATGATTCGATTCATGATTCATGATTCAATTCATGATTCATGATTCATGATTCGATTTATGAATTATGAATCAATTCATGATTCAATTCATGATTCATGATTCATTTCATGATTTATTTCATGATTCATGATTCAATTCAAGATTCATGATTCAATTCATGATTCATTTCATGATTCAATTCATTATCCATGATTCCTGATTCAATTCATGATTCATGATTCAATTCATGATTCTTGATTCATTTCATGATTCATGATTCATGATTCAATTCATGATTCATGATTCATGATTCAATTCATGATTCATGATTCAATTCATGAATCATGATTCGATTCATGATTCATGATTCAATTCATGATTCAATTCTTGTTTCAATTAATAATTCAATTCATGATTCATGATTCAATTCATGATTCATGATTCAATGCATGAATCATGATTCATGATTCAATGCATTATTCAATTCTTGATTGAATTCATGATTAAATTCATGATTCGATTCATGATTCATGTTTGAATTCATGATTCAATTCATGATTCATTTCATGATTCATGAATCAATTCATGATTCATGATTCAATTCATGATTCATGATTCGATTCATGATTCATGATTCATGATTCAATTCATGATTCATGATTCATTTCATGATTCATGATTTAATTTATGATTCATGACTCATGATTCAATTCATAATTCATGATTCATGATTCAATTCATGATTCATGATTCAATTCATGATTCATGATTCGATTCATGATTCATAATTCAATTCATGATTCATGATTCAATTCATGATTCGATTCATGATTCATGATTCAATTCATGAGTCATGATTCATGATTCAATTCATGATTCATGATTCATGATTCGATTCATGATTCATGATTCATGATTCGATTCATGATTCATGATTCATGATTCAATTCATGATTCATGATTCATGATTCAATTCATGATTCGATTCATGATTCATGATTCATGATTCGATATATGATTCATGATTAAATTCATGATTCATAATTTATGATTCAATTCATGATTCATGATTCGATATATGATTTATGATTAAATTCATGATTCATAATTTATGATTCAATTCATGATTCATGATTCATGATTCAATTCATGATTCGAATTATGATTCATGATTCAATTCATGATTCATGATTTGATTCATGATTCATGATTCAATTTTTAATTCATGATTCGATTCATGATTCATGATTCGATTCATGATTCATGATTCATGATTCAATTCATGATTCACGATTCAATTCATGATTCATTTCATGATTCATGATTCGATTTATGATTCATGATTCAATTCGTGATTCATGATTCAATTAATGATTCATGATTCATTTCATGAGTCATTTTATGATTCATTTCATGATTCATGATTCCTGATTCAATTCATGATTCATGATTCAATTCATGATTCATGATTCATTTCATGATTCATGATTCAATTCATGATTCGATTCATGATTTATGATTCAATTCATGATTCATGATTAAATTCATGATTCATGATTCATGATTCGAATTATGATTCATGATTAAATTCATGATTCATGATTTATGATTCAATTCATGATTCATGATTAAATTCATGATTCAATTAATGGTTCATGAATCTTGATTCAATTCATGATTCAATTTATAATTCATGATTCATGATTCAATTCATGATTCATGATTCAATACATGATTCATGATTCATTCCATGATTCATGATTCAATTCATGATTCAATTCATGATTCAATTTATGATTCATAATTCATGATTCAATTCATGATTCAATTTATAATTCATGATTCATGATTCAATTCATGATTCATGATTCATGATTCAATTTATGATTCATGATTCATGATTCAATTCATGATTCATGATTCATGATTCAATTCATGATTCATGATTCAATTCATGATTCATGATTCAATTCATAATTCGTGATTCGTGATTCATGATTCAATTCATGATTCATGATTCGATTCATGATTCATGATTCATGATTCAATTCATGATTCATGATTCATGATTCGATTCATGATTCATGATTCAATTCATGATTCATGATTCATGATTCGATTTATGAATTATGAATCAATTCATGATTCAATTCATGATTCATGATTCATTTCATGATTTATTTCATGATTCATGATTCAATTCAAGATTCATGATTCAATTCATGATTCATTTCATGATTCAATTCATTATCCATGATTCCTGATTCAATTCATGATTCATGATTCAATTCATGATTCTTGATTCATTTCATGATTCATGATTCATGATTCAATTCATGATTCATGATTCATGATTCAATTCATGATTCATGATTCAATTCATGAATCATGATTCGATTCATGATTCATGATTCAATTCATGATTCAATTCTTGTTTCAATTAATAATTCAATTCATGATTCATGATTCAATTCATGATTCATGATTCAATGCATGAATCATGATTCATGATTCAATGCATTATTCAATTCTTGATTGAATTCATGATTAAATTCATGATTCGATTCATGATTCATGTTTGAATTCATGATTCAATTCATGATTCATTTCATGATTCATGAATCAATTCATGATTCATGATTCAATTCATGATTCATGATTCGATTCATGATTCATGATTCATGATTCAATTCATGATTCATGATTCATTTCATGATTCATGATTTAATTTATGATTCATGACTCATGATTCAATTCATAATTCATGATTCATGATTCAATTCATGATTCATGATTCAATTCATGATTCATGATTCGATTCATGATTCATAATTCAATTCATGATTCATGATTCAATTCATGATTCGATTCATGATTCATGATTCAATTCATGAGTCATGATTCATGATTCAATTCATGATTCATGATTCATGATTCGATTCATGATTCATGATTCATGATTCGATTCATGATTCATGATTCATGATTCAATTCATGATTCATGATTCATGATTCAATTCATGATTCGATTCATGATTCATGATTCATGATTCGATATATGATTCATGATTAAATTCATGATTCATAATTTATGATTCAATTCATGATTCATGATTCGATATATGATTTATGATTAAATTCATGATTCATAATTTATGATTCAATTCATGATTCATGATTCATGATTCAATTCATGATTCGAATTATGATTCATGATTCAATTCATGATTCATGATTTGATTCATGATTCATGATTCAATTTTTAATTCATGATTCGATTCATGATTCATGATTCGATTCATGATTCATGATTCATGATTCAATTCATGATTCACGATTCAATTCATGATTCATTTCATGATTCATGATTCGATTTATGATTCATGATTCAATTCGTGATTCATGATTCAATTAATGATTCATGATTCATTTCATGAGTCATTTTATGATTCATTTCATGATTCATGATTCCTGATTCAATTCATGATTCATGATTCAATTCATGATTCATGATTCATTTCATGATTCATGATTCAATTCATGATTCGATTCATGATTTATGATTCAATTCATGATTCATGATTAAATTCATGATTCATGATTCATGATTC
Source organism: Mixophyes australis (assembly GCA_036250195.1). Lineage (NCBI taxonomy): Eukaryota > Metazoa > Chordata > Amphibia > Anura > Limnodynastidae > Mixophyes > Mixophyes australis. Next base: position 179,759,972 of record JAVHZZ010000002.1, on the reverse strand, counting down.
GAATTATGATTCATGATTAAATTCATGATTCATGATTTATGATTCAATTCATGATTCATGATTAAATTCATGATTCAATTAATGGTTCATGAATCTTGATTCAATTCATGATTCAATTTATAATTCATGATTCATGATTCAATTCATGATTCATGATTCAATACATGATTCATGATTCATTCCATGATTCATGATTCAATTCATGATTCAATTCATGATTCAATTTATGATTCATAATTCATGATTCAATTCATGATTCAATTTATAATTCATGATTCATGATTCAATTCATGATTCATGATTCATGATTCAATTTATGATTCATGATTCATGATTCAATTCATGATTCATGATTCATGATTCAATTCATGATTCATGATTCAATTCATGATTCATGATTCAATTCATAATTCGTGATTCGTGATTCATGATTCAATTCATGATTCATGATTCGATTCATGATTCATGATTCATGATTCAATTCATAATTCATGATTCGATTTATGATTCATGATTCAATTCATGATTCAATTCATGATTCATGATTCAATTCATGATTCATAATTCATTTCATGATTCATTTCATGATTCATGATTCAATTCAAGATTCATGATTCAATTCATGATTCATTTCATGATTCATGATTAATGATTCAATTCATGATTCAATTCATGATTCAACTTATGATTTATAATTCATGATTCAATTCATGATGCAATTCATGATTCATGATTCATGATTCAATTCATGATTCATGATTCAATTCATGATTCATGATTCAATTCATGATTCATCATTCAACATTCAATTCATGATTCATGATTCAATTCATGATTCAATTTATGATTTATTTCATGATTCATGATTCGATTCATGATTCATGATTCATGATTCATGATTCAATTCATGATTCAATTCATGATTTATGATTCAATTCATGATTCATGATGCATGATTCAGTTCGTGATTCATGATTCAATTCATGATTCATGATTCATTTCATGATTCATGATTCATTTCATGATTCATTTCATGATTCATGATTCCTGATTCAATTCATGATTCATGATTCAATTCATGATTCATGATTCATGATTCAATTCATGATTCAATTTATGATTCATGATTCATAATTCAATTCATGATTCATGATTCATGATTCGATTCATGATTCATGATTCAATTCATGATTCATGATTCATGATTCGATTTATGAATTATGAATCAATTCATGATTCAATTCATGATTCATGATTCATTTCATGATTCATTTCATTATCCATGATTCCTGATTCAATTCATGATTCAAGATTCAATTCATGATTCTTGATTCATTTCATGATTCATGATTCATGATTCAATTCATGATTCATGATTCAATTAATGATTCATGATTCAATTCATGAATCATGATTCGATTCATGATTCATGATTCAATTCATGATTCAATTCTTGTTTCAATTAATAATTCAATTCATGATTCATGATTCAATTCATGATTCATGATTCATGATTCAATGCATGATTCAATTCTTGATTCAATTCATGATTAAATTCACGATTCATGATTCGATTCATGATTCATGATTCAATTCATGATTCATGATTCGATTCATGATTCATTAATTCATGATTCAATTCATGATTCATGATTCATTTCATGATTCATGATTTAATTTATGATTCATGACTCATGATTCAATTCATAATTCATGATTCATGATTCAATTCATGATTCATGATTCAATTCATGATTCATGATTCGATTCATGATTCATAATTCAATTCATGATTCATGATTCATGATTCAATTCATGATTCGATTCATGATTCATGATTCAATTCATGATTCATCATTCGATTCATGATTCATAATTCAATTCATGATTCATGATTCATGATTCAATTCATGATTCGATTCATGATTCATGATTCAATTCATGATTCATGATTCAATTCATGAGTCATGATTCATGATTCAATTCATGATTCATGATTCATGATTGAATTCATGATTCATGATTCATGATTAAATTCATGATTCAATTCATGATTCGATTCATGATTCGATATATGATTCATGATTAAATTCATGATTCATAATTTATGATTCAATTCATGAGTCATGATTCATGATTCAATTCATGATTCATGATTCATGATTCGATTCATGATTCATGATTCATGATTGAATTCATGATTCATGATTCATGATTAAATTCATGATTCGATTCATGATTCAGGATTCATAATTCGATATATGATTCATGATTAAATTCATGATTCATAATTTATGATTCAATTCATGATTCATGATTCATGATTCGATATATGATTCATGATTAAATTCATGATGCATGATTCAATTCGTGATTCATGATTCAATTAATGATTCATGATTCATTTCATGAGTCATTTTATGATTCATTTCATGATTCATGATTCCTGATTCAATTCATGATTCATGATTCAATTCATGATTCATGATTCATTTCATGATTCATGATTCAATTCATGATTCGATTCATGATTTATGATTCAATTCATGATTCATGATTCATGATTAAATTCATGATTCATGATTCATGATTCGAATTATGATTCATGATTAAATTCATGATTCATGATTTATGATTCAATTCATGATTCATGATTTATTTCATGATTCAATTCATGGTTCATGAATCTTGATTCAATTCATGATTTATTTCATGATTCATGATTCGATTCATGATTCATGATTCAATTCTTGATTTATGATTTATGATTCATGATTCAATTCATGATTCATCATTCAACATTCAATTCATGATTCATGATTCAATTCATGATTCAATTTATGATTTATTTCATGATTCATGATTCAATTCATGATTCAATTCATGATTTATGATTCAATTCATGATTCATGATGCATGATTCAGTTCGTGATTCATGATTCAATTCATGATTCATGATTCATTTCATGATTCATTTCATGATTCATGATTCCTGATTCAATTCATGATTCATGATTCAATTCATGATTCATGATTCATTTCATGATTCATGATTCAATTCATGATTCAATTCATAATTCAATTTATGATTCATGATTCATAATTCAATTCATGATTCATGATTCATGATTCGATTCATGATTCATGATTCAATTCATGATTCATGATTCATGATTCGATTTATGAATTATGAATCAATTCATGATTCAATTCATGATTCATGATTCATTTCATGATTCATTTCATGATTCATTTCATTATCCATGATTCCTGATTCAATTCATGATTCAAGATTCAATTCATGATTCTTGATTCATTTCATGATTCATGCTTCATGATTCAATTCATGATTCATGATTCAATTAATGATTCATGATTCAATTCATGAATCATGATTCGATTCATGATTCATGATTCAATTCATGATTCAATTCTTGTTTCAATTAATAATTCAATTCATGATTCATGATTCAATTCATGATTCATGATTCATGATTCAATGCATGATTCAATTCTTGATTCAATTCATGATTAAATTCACGATTCATGATTCGATTCATGATTCATGATTCAATTCATGATTCATGATTCGATTCATGATTCATTAATTCATGATTCAATTCATGATTCATGATTCATTTCATGATTCATGATTTAATTTATGATTCATGACTCATGATTCAATTCATAATTCATGATTCATGATTCAATTCATGATTCATGATTCAATTCATGATTCATGATTCGATTCATGATTCATAATTCAATTCATGATTCATGATTCATGATTCAATTCATGATTCGATTCATGATTCATGATTCAATTCATGATTCATGATTCGATTCATGATTCATAATTCAATTCATGATTCATGATTCATGATTCAATTCATGATTCGATTCATGATTCATGATTCAATTCATGATTCATGATTCAATTCATGAGTCATGATTCATGATTCAATTCATGATTCATGATTCATGATTGAATTCATGATTCATGATTCATGATTAAATTCATGATTCGATTCATGATTCAGGATTCATGATTCGATATATGATTCATGATTAAATTCATGATTCATAATTTATGATTCAATTCATGAGTCATGATTCATGATTCAATTCATGATTCATGATTCATGATTCGATTCATGATTCATGATTCATGATTGAATTCATGATTCATGATTCATGATTAAATTCATGATTCGATTCATGATTCAGGATTCATAATTCGATATATGATTCATGATTAAATTCATGATTCATAATTTATGATTCAATTCATGATTCATGATTAAATTCATGATTCATGATTCGAATTATGATTCATGATTAAATTCATGATTCATGATTTATTTCATGATTCAATTCATGGTTCATGAATCTTGATTCAATTCATGATTTATTTCATGATTCATGATTCGATTCATGATTCATGATTCAATTCTTGATTTATGATTTATGATTCATGATTTAATTCATGATTCATGATTCGATTCATGATTCATGATTTATGATTCAATTCATGGTTAATGAATCTTGATTCAATTCATGATTTATTTCATGATTCATGATTCGATTCATGATTCATGATTCAATTCTTGATTTATGATTTATGATTCATGATTTAATTCATGATTCATGATTCGATTCATGATTCATGATTTATGATTCAATTCATGGTTAATGAATCTTTATTGAATTCATGATTTATTTTATGATTCATGATTCGATTCATGATTCATGATTCAATTCATGATTCAATTCATGATTTATGATTTAATTCATGATTCATGATTTATGATTCGATTTATAATTCATGATTCAATTCATGATGCATGATTCAATTCGTGATTCATGATTCAATTCATGATTCAATTCATGATTTATGATTTAATTCATGATTCATGATTCATGATTTAATTCCTGATTCATGATTCATGATTCATGATTCGATTTATAATTCATGATTCAATTCATGATGCATGATTCAATTCGTGATTCATGATTCAATTCATGATTCATAATTCATTTCATGATTCATTTCATGATTCATGATTCCTGATTCAATTCATGATTCATGATTCAATACATGATTCATGATTCATTCCATGATTCATGATTCAATTCATGATTCAATTCATGATTCAATTCATGATTCATAATTCATGATTCAATTCATGATTCAATTTATGATTCATGATTCATGATTCAATTCATGATTCATGATTCATGATTCAATTTATGATTCATGATTCATGATTCAATTCATGATTCATGATTCATGATTCAATTCATGATTCATGATTCAATTCATGATTCATGATTCAATTCATAATTCGTGATTCATGATTCATGATTCAATTCATGATTCATGATTCATGATTCAATTCATAATTCATGATTCGATTTATGATTCATGATTCAATTCATGATTCATGATTCAATTCATGATTCAATTCATGATTCATGATTCAATTCATGATTCATGATTCATTTCATGATTCATTTCATGATTCATGATTCAATTCAAGATTCATGATTCAATTCATGATTCATTTCATGATTCATGATTAATGATTTAATTCATGATTCAATTCATGATTCAACTTATGAATTATAATTCATGATTCAATTCATGATTCAATTCATGATTCATGATTCATGATTCAATTCATGATTCATGATTCAATTCATGATTCATGATTCAATTCATGATTCAATTCATAATTCAATTTATGATTCATGATTCATAATTCAATTCATGATTCATGATTCATGATTCGATTCATGATTCATGATTCATGATTCGATTTATGAATTATGAATCAATTCATGATTCAATTCATGATTCATGATTCATTTCATGATTCATTTCATGATTCATTTCATTATCCATGATTCCTGATTCAATTCATGATTCAAGATTCAATTCATGATTCTTGATTCATTTCATGATTCATGCTTCATGATTCAATTCATGATTCATGATTCAATTAATGATTCATGATTCAATTCATGAATCATGATTCGATTCATGATTCATGATTCAATTCATGATTCAATTCTTGTTTCAATTAATAATTCAATTCATGATTCATGATTCAATTCATGATTCATGATTCATGATTCAATGCATGATTCAATTCTTGATTCAATTCATGATTAAATTCACGATTCATGATTCGATTCATGATTCATGATTCAATTCATGATTCATGATTCGATTCATGATTCATTAATTCATGATTCAATTCATGATTCATGATTCATTTCATGATTCATGATTTAATTTATGATTCATGACTCATGATTCAATTCATAATTCATGATTCATGATTCAATTCATGATTCATGATTCAATTCATGATTCATGATTCGATTCATGATTCATAATTCAATTCATGATTCATGATTCATGATTCAATTCATGATTCGATTCATGATTCATGATTCAATTCATGATTCATGATTCGATTCATGATTCATAATTCAATTCATGATTCATGATTCATGATTCAATTCATGATTCGATTCATGATTCATGATTCAATTCATGATTCATGATTCAATTCATGAGTCATGATTCATGATTCAATTCATGATTCATGATTCATGATTGAATTCATGATTCATGATTCATGATTAAATTCATGATTCGATTCATGATTCAGGATTCATGATTCGATATATGATTCATGATTAAATTCATGATTCATAATTTATGATTCAATTCATGAGTCATGATTCATGATTCAATTCATGATTCATGATTCATGATTCGATTCATGATTCATGATTCATGATTGAATTCATGATTCATGATTCATGATTAAATTCATGATTCGATTCATGATTCAGGATTCATAATTCGATATATGATTCATGATTAAATTCATGATTCATAATTTATGATTCAATTCATGATTCATGATTAAATTCATGATTCATGATTCGAATTATGATTCATGATTAAATTCATGATTCATGATTTAGGATTCAATTCATGATTCATGATTTATTTCATGATTCAATTCATGGTTCATGAATCTTGATTCAATTCATGATTTATTTCATGATTCATGATTCGATTCATGATTCATGATTCAATTCTTGATTTATGATTTATGATTCATGATTTAATTCATGATTCATGATTCGATTCATGATTCATGATTTATGATTCAATTCATGGTTAATGAATCTTTATTGAATTCATGATTTATTTTATGATTCATGATTCGATTCATGATTCATGATTCAATTCATGATTCAATTCATGATTTATGATTTAATTCATGATTCATGATTCATGATTTAATTCCTGATTCATGATTCATGATTCATGATTCGATTTATAATTCATGATTCAATTCATGATGCATGATTCAATTCGTGATTCATGATTCAATTCATGATTCATAATTCATTTCATGATTCATTTCATGATTCATGATTCCTGATTCAATTCATGATTCATGATTCAATACATGATTCATGATTCATTCCATGATTCATGATTCAATTCATGATTCAATTCATGATTCAATTCATGATTCATAATTCATGATTCAATTCATGATTCAATTTATGATTCATGATTCATGATTCAATTCATGATTCATGATTCATGATTCAATTTATGATTCATGATTCATGATTCAATTCATGATTCATGATTCATGATTCAATTCATGATTCATGATTCAATTCATGATTCATGATTCAATTCATAATTCGTGATTCATGATTCATGATTCAATTCATGATTCATGATTCATGATTCAATTCATAATTCATGATTCGATTTATGATTCATGATTCAATTCATGATTCATGATTCAATTCATGATTCAATTCATGATTCATGATTCAATTCATGATTCATGATTCATTTCATGATTCATTTCATGATTCATGATTCAATTCAAGATTCATGATTCAATTCATGATTCATTTCATGATTCATGATTAATGATTTAATTCATGATTCAATTCATGATTCAACTTATGAATTATAATTCATGATTCAATTCATGATTCAATTCATGATTCATGATTCATGATTCAATTCATGATTCATGATTCAATTCATGATTCATGATTCAATTCATGATTCATCATTCATCATTCAATTCATGATTCATGATTCAATTCATGATTCAATTCATGATTTATTTCATGATTCATGATTCGATTCATGATTCATGATTCATGATTCAATTCATGATTCAATTCATGATTTATGATTCAATTCATGATTCATGATGCATGATTCAGTTTGTGATTCATGATTCAATTCATGATTCATGATTCATTTCATGATTCATTTCATGATTCATGATTCCTGATTCAATTCATGATTCATGATTCAATTCATGATTCATGATTCATTTCATGATTCATGATTCAATTCATGATTCAATTCATGATTCAATTTATGATTCATAATTCATGATTCAATTCATGATTCAATTTATGATTAATGATTCATGATTCAATTCATGATTCATGATTCATGATTCGATTCATGATTCATGATTCAATTCATGATTCATGATTCATGATTCGATTTATGAATTATGAATCAATTCATGATTCAATTCAAGATTCATAATTCATTTCATGATTCATTTCATGATTCATTTCATTATCCATGATTCCTGATTCAATTCATGATTCAAGATTCAATTCATGATTCTTGATTCATTTCATGATTCATGATTCATGATTCAATTCATGATTCATGATTCAATTCATGATTCATGATTCAATTCATGAATCATGATTTGATTCATGATTCAATTCATGATTCAATTCTTGTTTCAATTAATAATTCAATTCATGATTCATGATTCAATTCATGATTCATGATTCATGATTCAATTCATGATTCGATTCATGATTCATGATTCATGATTCGATATATGATTCATGATTAAATTCATGATTCATAATTTATGATTCAATTCATGATTCATGATTCGATATATGATTTATGATTAAATTCATGATTCATAATTTATGATTCAATTCATGATTCATGATTCATGATTCAATTCATGATTCGATTCATGATTCATGATTCAATTAATGATTCATGATTTGATTCATGATTCATGATTCAATTTTTAATTCATGATTCGATTCATGATTCATGATTAAATTTATGATTCATGATTTATGATTCAATTCAAGATTCATGATTTATTTCATGATTCAATTCATGGTTCATGAATCTTGATTCAATTCATGATTTATTTCATGATTCATGATTCGATTCATGATTCATGATTCATGATTCAATTCATGATTCAATTCATTATTTATTTCATGATTCATGATTCATGATTCATGATTCAATTCATGATTCAAGATTCAATTCATGATTCATTTCATGATTCATGATTCGATTTATGATTCATGATTCAATTCGTGATTCATGATTCAATTAATGATTCATGATTCATTTCATGAGTCATTTTATGATTCATTTCATGATTCATGATTCCTGATTCAATTCATGATTCATGATTCAATTCATGATTCATGATTCATTTCATGATTCATGATTCAATTCATGATTTGATTCATGATTTATGATTCAATTCATGATTCATGATTCATGATTAAATTCATGATTCATGATTCATGATTCGAATTATGATTCATGATTAAATTCATGATTCATGATTTATGATTCAATTCATGATTCATGATTTATTTCATGATTCAATTCATGGTTCATGAATCTTGATTCAATTCATGATTTATTTCATGATTCATGATTCGATTCATGATTCATGATTCAATTCTTGATTTATGATTTATGATTCATGATTTAATTCATGATTCATGATTCGATTCATGATTCATGATTTATGATTCAATTCATGGTTAATGAATCTTTATTGAATTCATGATTTATTTTATGATTCATGATTCGATTCATGATTCATGATTCAATTCATGATTCAATTCATGATTTATGATTTAATTCATGATTCATGATTTATGATTCGATTTATAATTCATGATTCAATTCATGATGCATGATTCAATTCGTGATTCATGATTCAATTCATGATTCAATTCATGATTTATGATTTAATTCATGATTCATGATTCATGATTTAATTCCTGATTCATGATTCATGATTCATGATTCGATTTATAAATCATGATTCAATTCATGATGCATGATTCAATTCGTGATTCATGATTCAATTCATGATTCATAATTAATTTCATGATTCATTTCATGATTCATGATTCCTGATTCAATTCATGATTCATGATTCAATACATGATTCATGATTCATTCCATTATTCATGATTCAATTCATGATTCAATTCATGATTCAATTCATGATTCATAATTCATGATTCAATTCATGATTCAATTTATGATTCATGATTCATGATTCAATTCATGATTCATGATTCATGATTCAATTTATGATTCATGATTCATGATTCAATTCATGATTCATGATTCATGATTCAATTCATGATTCATGATTCAATTCATGATTCATGATTCAATTCATAATTCGTGATTCATGATTCATGATTCAATTCATGATTCATGATTCATGATTCAATTCATAATTCATGATTCGATTTATGATTCATGATTCAATTCATGATTCATGATTCAATTCATGATTCAATTCATGATTCATGATTCAATTCATGATTCATGATTCATTTCATGATTCATTTCATGATTCATGATTCAATTCAAGATTCATGATTCAATTCATGATTCATTTCATGATTCATGATTAATGATTTAATTCATGATTCAATTCATGATTCAACTTATGAATTATAATTCATGATTCAATTCATGATTCAATTCATGATTCATGATTCATGATTCAATTCATGATTCATGATTCAATTCATGATTCATGATTCAATTCATGATTCATCATTCATCATTCAATTCATGATTCATGATTCAATTCATGATTCAATTCATGATTTATTTCATGATTCATGATTCGATTCATGATTCATGATTCATGATTCAATTCATGATTCAATTCATGATTTATGATTCAATTCATGATTCATGATGCATGATTCAGTTTGTGATTCATGATTCAATTCATGATTCATGATTCATTTCATGATTCATTTCATGATTCATGATTCCTGATTCAATTCATGATTCATGATTCAATTCATGATTCATGATTCATTTCATGATTCATGATTCAATTCATGATTCAATTCATGATTCATGATTCATTTCATGATTCATTTCATGATTCATGATTCCTGATTCAATTCATGATTCATGATTCAATTCATGATTCATGATTCATTTCATGATTCATGATTCAATTCATGATTCAATTCATGATTCAATTTATGATTCATAATTCATGATTCAATTCATGATTCAATTTATGATTCATGATTCATGATTCAATTCATGATTCATGATTCATGATTCGATTCATGATTCATGATTCAATTCATGATTCATGATTCATGATTCGATTTATGAATTATGAATCAATTCATGATTCAATTCAAGATTCATAATTCATTTCATGATTCATTTCATGATTCATTTCATTATCCATGATTCCTGATTCAATTCATGATTCAAGATTCAATTCATGATTCTTGATTCATTTCATGATTCATGATTCATGATTCAATTCATGATTCATGATTCATGATTCAATTCATGATTCATGATTCAATTCATGAATCATGATTTGATTCATGATTCAATTCATGATTCAATTCTTGTTTCAATTAATAATTCAATTCATGATTCATGATTCAATTCATGATTCATGATTCATGATTCAATGCATGATTCATGATTCATGATTCAATGCATGATTCAATTCTTGATTCAATTCATGATTAAATTCATGATTCATGATTCGATTCATGATTCATGTTTGGATTCATGATTTAATTCATGATTCATTTCATGATTCATGATTCAATTCATGATTCATGATTCAATTCATGATTCATGATTCATGATTCATGATTTAATTCATGATTCATGATTCGATTCATGATTCATGATTTATGATTCAATTCATGGTTAATGAATCTTTATTGAATTCATGATTTATTTTATGATTCATGATTCGATTCATGATTCATGATTCAATTCATGATTCAATTCATGATTTATGATTTAATTCATGATTCATGATTTATGATTCAATTTATAATTCATGATTCAATTCATGATGCATGATTCAATTCGTGATTCATGATTCAATTCATGATTCAATTCATGATTTATGATTTAATTCATGATTCATGATTCATGATTTAATTCCTGATTAATGATTCATGATTCATGATTCGATTTATAATTCATGATTCAATTCATGATGCATGATTCAATTCGTGATTCATGATTCAATTCATGATTCATAATTCATTTCATGATTCATTTCATGATTCATGATTCCTGATTCAATTCATGATTCATGATTCAATACATGATTCATGATTCATTCCATGATTCATGATTCAATTCATGATTCAATTCATGATTCAATTCATGATTCATAATTCATGATTCAATTCATGATTCAATTTATGATTCATGATTCATGATTCAATTCATGATTCATGATTCATGATTTAATTTATGATTCATGATTCAATTCATGATTCATGATTCATGATTCAATTCATGATTCATGATTCAATTCATGATTCATGATTCAATTCATAATTCGTGATTCATGATTCATGATTCAATTCATGATTCATGATTCATGATTCAATTCATAATTCATGATTCGATTTATGATTCATGATTCAATTCATGATTCATGATTCAATTCATGATTCAATTCATGATTCATGATTCAATTCATGATTCATGATTCATTTCATGATTCATTTCATGATTCATGATTCAATTCAAGATTCATGATTCAATTCATGATTCATTTCATGATTCATGATTAATGATTTAATTCATGATTCAATTCATGATTCAACTTATGAATTATAATTCATGATTCAATTCATGATTCAATTCATGATTCATGATTCATGATTCAATTCATGATTCATGATTCAATTCATGATTCATGATTCAATTCATGATTCATCATTCATCATTCAATTCATGATTCATGATTCAATTCATGATTCAATTCATGATTTATTTCATGATTCATGATTCGATTCATGATTCATGATTCATGATTCAATTCATGATTCAATTCATGATTTATGATTCAATTCATGATTCATGATGCATGATTCAGTTTGTGATTCATGATTCAATTCATGATTCATGATTCATTTCATGATTCATTTCATGATTCATGATTCCTGATTCAATTCATGATTCATGATTCAATTCATGATTCATGATTCATTTCATGATTCATGATTCAATTCATGATTCAATTCATGATTCAATTTATGATTCATAATTCATGATTCAATTCATGATTCAATTTATGATTCATGATTCATGATTCAATTCATGATTCATGATTCATGATTCGATTCATGATTCATGATTCAATTCATGATTCATGATTCGATTTATGAATTATGAATCAATTCATGATTCAATTCAAGATTCATAATTCATTTCATGATTCATTTCATGATTCATTTCATTATCCATGATTCCTGATTCAATTCATGATTCAAGATTCAATTCATGATTCTTGATTCATTTCATGATTCATGATTCATGATTCAATTCATGATTCATGATTCAATTCATGATTCATGATTCATGATTCAATTCATGATTCATGATTCAATTCATGAATCATGATTTGATTCATGATTCAATTCATGATTCAATTCTTGTTTCAATTAATAATTCAATTCATGATTCATGATTCAATTCATGATTCATTATTCATGATTCAATGCATGATTCATGATTCATGATTCAATGCATGATTCAATTCTTGATTCAATTCATGATTAAATTCATGATTCATGATTCGATTCATGATTCATGTTTGGATTCATGATTTAATTCATGATTCATTTCATGATTCATGATTCAATTCATGATTCATGATTCAATTCATGATTCATGATTCAATTCATGATTCATTAATTCATGATTCAATTCATGATTCATGATTCATTTCATGATTCATGATTTAATTTATGATTCATGACTCATGATTCAATTCATAATTCATGATTCATGATTCAATTCATGATTCATGATTCAATCCATGATTCATGATTCGATTCATGATTCATAATTCAATTCATGATTCATGATTCAATTCATGATTCATGATTCAATTCATGATTCATGATTCATGATTCAATTCATGAGTCATGATTCATGATTCAATTCATGATTCATGATTCATGATTCGATTCATGATTCATGATTCATGATTCAATTCATGATTCATGATTCATGATTTAATTCATGATTCGATTCATGATTCAGGATTCATGATTCGATATATGATTCATGATTAAATTCATGATTCATAATTTATGATTCAATTCATGATTCATGATTCATGATTCGATATATGATTCATGATTAAATTCATGATTCATAATTTATAAATCAATTCATGATTCATGATTCATAATTCAATTCATGATTCGATTCATGATTCATGATTCAATTCATGATTCATGATTTGATTCATGATTCATGATTCAATTTTTAATTTATGATTCGATTCATAATTCATGATTAAATTTATGATTCATGATTTATGATTCAATTCATGATTCATGATTTATTTCATGATTCAATTCATGGTTCATGAATCTTGATTCAATTCATGATTTATTTCATGATTCATGATTCGATTCATGATTCATGATTTATGATTCAATTCATGGTTAATGAATCTTTATTGAATTCATGATTTATTTTATGATTCATGATTCGATTCATGATTCATGATTCATGATTCAATTCATGATTCAATTCATGATTTATGATTTAATTCATGATTCATGATTTATAATTCGATTTATAATTCATGATTCAATTCATGATGCATGATTCAATTCGTGATTCATGATTCAATTCATGATTCATTCCATGATTCATGATTCAATTCATGATTCATTCCATGATTCATGATTCAATTCATGATTCATGATTCATGATTCAATTCATGATTCATGATTCAATACATGATTTATGATTCATTCCATGATTCATGATTCAATTCATGATTCAATTCATAATTCATGATTCGATTTATGATTCATGATTCAATTCATGATTCAATTCATGATTCATGATTCAATTCATGATTCATGATTCATTTCATGATTCATTTCATGATTCATGATTCAATTCAAGATTCATGATTCAATTCATGATTCATTTCATGATTCATGATTAATGATTCAATTCATGATTCAATTCATGATTCAACTTATGATTTATAATTCATGATTCAATTCATGATTCAATTCATGATTCATGATTCATGATTTAATTCATGATTCATGATTCAATTCATGATTCATGATTCAATTCATGATTCATCATTCATCATTCAATTCATGATTCATGATTCAATTCATGATTCAATTCATGATTTATTTCATGATTCATTATTCAATTCATGATTCATGATTCATGATTCAATTCATGATTCAATTCATGATTTATGATTCAATTCATGATTCAATTCATGATTTATGATTCAATTCATGATTCATGATGCATGATTCAGTTCGTGATTCATGATTCAATTCATGATTCATGATTCATTTCATGATTCATTTCATGATTCATGATTCCTGATTCAATTCATGATTCATGATTCAATTCATGATTCATGATTCATTTCATGATTCATGATTCAATTCATGATTCAATTCATGATTCAATTTATGATTCATAATTCATGATTCAATTCATGATTCAATTTATGATTCATGATTCATGATTCAATTCATGATTCATGATTCATGATTCGATTCATGATTCATGATTCAATTCATGATTCATGATTCATGATTCGATTTATGAATTATGAATCAATTCATGATTCAATTCATGATTCATGATTCATTTCATGATTCATGATTCATTTCATGATTCATTTCATGATTCATTTCATTATCCATGATTCCTGATTCAATTCATGATTCAAGATTCAATTCATGATTCTTGATTCATTTCATGATTCATGATTAATGATTCAATTCATGATTCATGATTCATGATTCAATTCATGATTCATGATTCAATTCATGAATCATGATTCGATTCATGATTCATGATTCAATTCATGATTCAATTCTTGTTTCAATTAATAATTCAATTCATGATTCATGATTTAATTCATGATTCATGATTCATGATTCAATTCATGATTCATGATTCATGATTCAATTCATGATTCATGATTCAATTCATGATTCATGATTCAATTCATAATTCGTGATTCATGATTCATGATTCAATTCATGATTCATGATTCGATTCATGATTCATGATTCATGATTCAATTCATAATTCATGATTCAATTTATGATTCATGATTCAATTCATGATTCATGATTCAATTCATGATTTATTTCATGATTCATGATTCGATTCATGATTCATGATTCAATTCATGATTCAATTCATGATTTATGATTCAATTCATGATTCATGATGCATGATTCAGTTCGTGATTCATGATTCAATTCATGATTCATGATTCATTTCATGATTCATTTCATGATTCATGATTCCTGATTCAATTCATGATTCATGATTCAATTCATGATTCATGATTCATTTCATGATTCAATTCATGATTCAATTCATGATTCAATTTATGATTCATAATTCATGATTCAATTCATGATTCAATTTATGATTCATGATTCATGATTCAATTCATGATTCATGATTCATGATTCGATTCATGATTCATGATTCAATTCATGATTCATGATTCATGATTCGATTTATGAATTATGAATCAATTCATGATTCAATTCATGATTCATGATTCATTTCATGATTCATTTCATGATTCATTTCATTATCCATGATTCCTGATTCAATTCATGATTCAAGATTCAATTCATGATTTTTGATTCATTTCATGATTCATGATTCATGATTCAATTCATGATTCATGATTCATGATTCAATTCATGATTCATGATTCAATTCATGAATCATGATTTGATTCATGATTCATGATTCAATTCATGATTCATGATTCAATGCATGATTAATGATTCATGATTCAATGCATGATTCAATTCTTGATTCAATTCATGATTAAATTCATGATTCATGATTCGATTCATGATTCATGTTTGGATTCATGATTCAATTCATGATTCATTTCATGATTCATGATTCAATTCATGATTCATGATTCAATTCATGATTCATGATTCGATTCATGATTCATTAATTCATGATTCAATTCATGATTCATGATTCATTTCATGATTCATGATTTAATTTATGATTCATGACTCATGATTCAATTCATAATTCATGATTCATGATTCAATTCATGATTCATGATTCAATTCATGATTCATGATTCTATTCATGATTCATAATTCAATTCATGATTCATGATTCAATTCATGATTCGATTCATGATTCATGATTCAATTCATGATTCATGATTCAATTCATGAGTCATGATTCATGATTCGATTCATGATTCATGATTCAGTTCATGATTCATGATTCATGATTAAATTCATGATTCGATTCATGATTCAGGATTCATGATTCAATATATGATTCATGATTAAATTCATGATTCATAATTTATGATTCAATTCATGATTCATGATTCATGATTCGATATATGATTCATGATTAAATTCATGATTCATAATTTATAAATCAATTCATGATTCATGATTCATAATTCAATTCATGATTCGATTCATTATTCATGATTCAATTCATGATTCATGATTTGATTCATGATTCAATTTTTAATTTATGATTCGATTCATAATTCATGATTAAATTTATGATTCATGATTTATGATTCAATTCATGATTCATGATTTATTTCATGATTCAATTCATGGTTCATGAATCTTGATTCAATTCATGATTTATTTCATGATTCATGATTCGATTCATGATTCATGATTTATGATTCAATTCATGGTTAATGAATCTTTATTGAATTCATGATTTATTTTATGATTCATGATTCGATTCATGATTCATGATTCATGATTCAATTCATGATTCAATTCATGATTTATGATTTAATTCATGATTCATGATTTATGATTCGATTTATAAATCATGATTCAATTCATGATGCATGATTCAATTCGTGATTCATGATTCAATTCATGATTCATTCCATGATTCATGATTCAATTCATGATTCATGATTCCTGATTCAATTCATGATTCATGATTCAATACATGATTCATGATTCATTCCATGATTCATGATTCAATTCATGATTCAATTCATGATTCAATTCATGATTCATAATTCATGATTCAATTCATGATTCATGATTCATGATTCAATTCATGATTCATGATTCATGATTCAATTCATGATTCATGATTCAATTCATAATTCGTAATTCATGATTCATGATTCAATTCATGATTCATGATTCGATTCATGATTCATGATTCATGATTCAATTCATAATTCATGATTCGATTTATGATTCATGATTCAATTCATGATTCAATTCATGATTCATGATTCATGATTCATTTCATGATTCATTTCATGATTCATGATTCAATTCAAGATTCATGATTCAATTCATGATTCATTTCATTATTCATGATTAATGATTCAATTCATGATTCAATTCATGATTCAACTTATGATTTATAATTCATGATTCAATTCATGATTCAATTCATGATTCATGATTCATGATTCAATTCATGATTCATGATTTGATTCATGATTCATGATTCATGATTCAATTCATGATTCATGATTCAATTCATGATTCATGATTTGATTCATGATTCATCATTCATCATTCAATTCATGATTCATGATTTAATTCATGATTTATTTCATGATTCATGATTCGATTCATGATTCATGATTCAATTCATGATTCAATTCATGATTTATGATTCAATTCATGATTCATGATGCATGATTCAATTCATGATTCATGATTCAATTCATGATTCATGATTCATTTCATGATTCATTTCATGATTCATGATTCCTGATTCAATTCATGATTCATGATTCAATTCATGATTCATGATTCAATTCATGATTCATGATTCATTTCATGATTCATGCTTGAATTCATGATTCAATTTATGATTCAATTTATGATTCATAATTCATGATTCAATTCATGATTCAATTTATGATTCATGATTCATGATTCAATTCATGATTCATGATTCATGATTCGATTTATGAATTATGAATCAATTCATGATTCAATTCATGATTCATGATTCATTTCATGATTCATTTCATGATTCATGATTCAATTCAAGATTCATGATTCAATTCATGATTCATTTCATGATTCATTTCATTATCCATGATTCCTGATTCAATTCATGATTCATGATTCAATTCATGATTCTTGATTCCTTTCATGATTCATGATTCATGATTCAGTTCATGATTCATGATTCATGATTCAATTCATGATTCATGATTCAATTCATGAATCATGATTCGATTCATGATTCATGATTCAATTCATGATTCAATTCTTGTTTTAATTAATAATTCAATTCATGATTCATGATTCAATTCATGATTCATGATTCATGATTCAATGCATGATTCATGATTCATGATTCAATGCAT
Organism: Mixophyes australis; assembly: GCA_036250195.1. Taxonomy (NCBI): domain Eukaryota; kingdom Metazoa; phylum Chordata; class Amphibia; order Anura; family Limnodynastidae; genus Mixophyes; species Mixophyes australis. The sequence goes on along the minus strand of JAVHZZ010000002.1, from coordinate 179,740,176 downwards.
TATTCAATTCTTGATTGAATTCATGATTAAATTCATGATTCGATTCATGATTCATGTTTTATTTCATGATTCAATTCATGATTCATTTCATGATTCATGATTCAATTCATGATATATGATTCAATTCATGATTCATGATTCGATTCATGATTCATGATTCATGATTCAATTCATGATTCATGATTCATTTCATGATTCATGATTTAATTTATGATTCATGACTCATGATTCAATTCATAATTCATGATTCATGATTCAATTCATGATTCATGATTCAATTCATGATTCATGATTTGATTCATGATTCATAATTCAATTCATAAATCATGATTCATGATTCAATTCATGATTCGATTCATGATTCATGATTCAATTCATGAGTCATGATTCATGATTCAATTCATGATTCATGATTCATGATTCGATTCATGATTCATGATTCATGATTCGATTCATGATTCATGATTCATGATTCAATTCATGATTCATGATTCATGATTCAATTCATGATTCGATTCATGATTCATGATTCATGATTCGATATATGATTCATGATTAAATTCATGATTCATAATTTATGATTCAATTCATGATTCATGATTCGATATATGATTTATGATTAAATTCATGATTCATAATTTATGATTCAATTCATGATTCATGATTCATGATTCAATTCATGATTCGATTCATGATTCATGATTCAATTCATGATTCATGATTTAATTCATGATTCATGATTCAATTTTTAATTCATGATTCGATTCATGATTCATGATTAAATTTATGATTCATTAATTATGATTCAATTCATGATTCATGATTTATTTCATGATTCAATTCATGGTTCATGAATCTTGATTCAATTCATGATTTATTTCATGATTCATGATTCGATTCATGATTCATGATTCATGATTCAATTCATGATTCAATTCATTATTTATTTCATGATTCATGATTCGATTCATGATTCATGATTCATGATTCAATTCATGATTCAAGATTCAATTCATGATTCATGATTCGATTTATGATTCATGATTCAATTCGTGATTCATGATTCAATTAATGATTCATGATTCATTTCATGAGTCATTTTATGATTCATTTCATGATTCATGATTCCTGATTCAATTCATGATTCATGATTCAATTCATGATTCATGATTCATTTCATGATTCATGATTCATGATTTATGATTCAATTCATGATTCATGATTAAATTCATGATTCATGATTCGAATTATGATTCATGATTAAATTCATGATTCATGATTTATGATTCAATTCATGATTCATGATTTATTTCATGATTCAATTCATGGTTCATGAATCTTGATTCAATTCATGATTTATTTCATGATTCATGATTCGATTCATGATTCATGATTCAATTCTTGATTTATGATTCATGATTCATGATTCGATTCATGATTCATGATTCATGATTTATGATTCAATTCATGGTTAATGAATCTTTATTGAATTCATGATTTATTTTATGATTCATGATTCGATTCATGATTCATGATTCATGATTCAATTCATGATTCAATTCATGATTTATGATTTAATTCATGATTCATGATTTATGATTCGATTTATAATTCATGATTCAATTCATGATGCATGATTCAATTCGTGATTCATGATTCAATTCATGATTCACAATTCATTTCATGATTCATTTCATGATTCATGATTCCTGATTCAATTCATGATTCATGATTCAATACATGATTCATGATTCATTCCATGATTCATGATTCAATTCATGATTCAATTCATGATTCAATTCATGATTCATAATTCATGATTCAATTCATGATTCAATTTATGATTCATGATTCATGATTCAATTCATGATTCATGATTCATGATTCAATTTATGATTCATGATTCATGATTCAATTCATGATTCATGATTCATGATTCAATTCATGATTCATGATTCATGATTCAATTCATAATTCATGATTCGATTTATGATTCATGATTCAATTCATGATTAAATTCATGATTCATGATTCAATTCATGATTCATGATTCATTTCATGATTCATTTCATGATTCATGATTCAATTCAAGATTCATGATTCAATTCATAATTCATCATTCATCATTCAATTCATGATTCATGATTCAATTCATGATTCAATTCATGATTTATTTCATGATTCATGATTCGATTCATGATTCATGATTCATGATTCAATTCATGATTCAATTCATGATTTATGATTCAATTCATGATTCATGATGCATGATTCAGTTCGTGATTCATGATTTAATTCATGATTCATGATTCATTTCATGATTCATTTCATGATTCATGATTCCTGATTCAATTCATGATTCATGATTCAATTCATGATTCATGATTCATTTCATGATTCATGATTCATGATTCGATTTATGAATTATGAATCAATTCATGATTCAATTCATGATTCATGATTCATTTCATGATTCATTTCATTATCCATGATTCCTGATTCAATTCATGATTCAAGATTCAATTCATGATTCATGATTCATGATTCGATTTATGAATTATGAATCAATTCATGATTCAATTCATGATTCATGATTCATTTCATGATTCATTTCATGATTCATTTCATTATCCATGATTCCTGATTCAATTAATGATTCAAGATTCAATTTATGATTCTTGATTCATTTCATGATTCATGATTCATGATTCAATTCATGATTCATGATTCATGATTCAATTCATGATTCATGATTCAATTCATGAATCATGATTCGATTCATGATTCATGATTCAATTCATGATTCAATTCTTGTTTCAATTAATAATTCAATTCATGATTCATGATTCAATTCATGATTCATGATTCATGATTCAATGCATGATTCATGATTCATGATTCAATGCATGATTCAATTCTTGATTCAATTCATGATTAAATTCATGATTCATGATTCGATTCATGATTCATGCTTGGATTCATGATTCAATTCATGATTCATTTCATGATTCATGATTCAATTCATGATTCATGATTCAATTCATGATTCATGATTCAATTCATGATTCATTAATTCATGATTCAATTCATGATTCATGATTCATTTCATGATTCATGATTTAATTTATGATTCATGACTCATGATTCAATTCATAATTCATGATTCATGATTTAATTCATGATTTATGATTCAATTCATGATTCATGATTCGATTCATGATTCATAATTCAATTCATGATTCATGATTCAATTCATGATTCGATTCATGATTCATGATTCAATTCATGATTCATGATTCAATTCATGAGTCATGATTCATGATTCAATTCATGATTCATGATTCATGATTCGATTCATGAATCATGATTCATGATTCAATTCATGAGTCATGATTCATGATTCAATTCATGATTCATGATTCATGATTCGATTCATGAATCATGATTCATGATTCAATTCATGATTCATGATTCATAATTAAATTCATGATTCGATTCATGATTCATGATTCGATATATGATTCATGATTAAATTCATGATTCATAATTTATGATTCAATTCATGATTCATGATTCATGATTCGATATATGATTCATGATTAAATTCATGATTCATAATTTATAAATCAATTCATGATTCATGATTCATAATTCAATTCATGATTCAATTCATGATTCATGATTTGATTCATGATTCATGATTTAATTTTTAATTTATGATTCGATTCATAATTCATGATTAAATTTATGATTCATGATTTATGATTCAATTCATGATTCATGATTTATTTCATGATTTAATTCATGGTTCATGAATCTTGATTCAATTCATGATTTATTTCATGATTCATGATTTATTTCATGATTCATGATTCGATTCATGATTCATGATTTATGATTCAATTCATGGTTAATGAATCTTTATTGAATTCATGATTTATTTTATGATTCATGATTTGATTCATGATTCATGATTCATGATTCAATTCATGATTCAATTCATGATTTATGATTTAATTCATGATTCATGATTTATGATTCGATTTATAATTCATGATTCAATTCATGATGCATGATTAAATTCGTGATTCATGATTCAATTCATGATTCATAATTCATTTCATGATTCATTTCATGATTCATGATTCCTGATTCAATTCATGATTCATGATTCAATACATGATTCATGATTCATTCCATGATTCATGATTCAATTCATGATTCAATTCATGATTCAATTCATAATTCATAATTCATGATTCAATTCATGATTCATGATTCATGATTCAATTTATGATTCATGATTCATGATTCAATTCATGATTCATGATTCAAGATTCAATTCATGATTCATGATTCAATTCATGATTCATGATTCAATTCATAATTCGTGATTCATGATTCATGATTCAATTCATGATTCATGATTCGATTCATGATTCATGATTCAATTAATAATTCATGATTCGATTTATGATTCATGATTCAATTCATGATTCAATTCATGATTCATGATTCAATACATGATTCATGATTCATTTCATGATTCATTTCATGATTCATGATTCAATTCAAGATTCATGATTCAATTCATGATTCATTTCATGATTCATGATTAATGATTCAATTCATGATTCAATTCATGATTCAACTTATGATTTATAATTCATGATTCAATTCATGATTCAATTCATGATTCATGATTCATGATTCAATTCATGATTCATGATTCAATTCATGATTCATGATTCAATTCATGATTCATCATTCATCATTCAATTCATCATTCATCATTCAATTCATGATTCAATTCATGATTTATTTCATGATTCATTATTCAATTCATGATTCATGATTCATGATTCAATTCATGATTCAATTCATGATTTATGATTCAATTCATGATTCATGATGCATGATTCAGTTCGTGATTCATGATTCAATTCATGATTCATGATTCATTTCATGATTCATTTCATGATTCATGATTCCTGATTCAATTCATGATTCATGATTCAATTCATGATTCATGATTCATTTCATGATTCATGATTCAATTCATGATTCAATTCATGATTCAATTTATGATTCATAATTCATGATTCAATTCATGATTCAATTTATGATTCATGATTCATGATTCAATTCATGATTCATGATTCATGATTCGATTCATGATTCATGATTCAATTCATGATTCATGATTCATGATTCGATTTATGAATTATGAATCAATTCATGATTCAATTCATGATTCATGATTCATTTCATGATTCATTTCATGATTCATTTCATTATCCATGATTCCTGATTCAATTCATGATTCAAGATTCAATTCATGATTCAATTCATGATTCATGATTCATGATTCGATTTATGAATTATGAATCAATTCATGATTCAATTCATGATTCATGATTCATTTCATGATTCATTTCATGATTCATTTCATTATCCATGATTCCTGATTCAATTCATGATTCAAGATTCAATTCATGATTCAAGATTCAATTCATGATTCTTGATTCATTTCATGATTCATGATTCATGATTCAATTCATGATTCATGATTCATGATTCAATTCATGATTCATAATTCAATTCATGAATCATGATTCGATTCATGATTCATGATTCAATTCATGATTCAATTCTTGTTTCAATTAATAATTCAATTCATGATTCATGATTCAATTCATGATTCATGATTCATGATTCAATGCATGATTCATGATTCATGATTCAATGCATGATTCAATTCTTGATTCAATTCATGATTAAATTCATGATTCATGATTCGATTCATGATTCATGTTTGGATTCATGATTCAATTCATTATTCATTTCATGATTCATGATTCAATTCATGATTCATGATTCAATTCATGATTCATGATTTAATTCATGATTCAATTCATGATTCATGATTCATTTCATGATTCATGATTTAATTTATGATTCATGATTCATGATTCAATTCATAATTCATGATTCATGATTCAATTCATGATTCATGATTCATAATTAAATTCATGATTCGATTCATGATTCAGGATTCATGATTCGATATATGATTCATGATTAAATTCATGATTCATAATTTATGATTCAATTCATGATTCATGATTCGATATATGATTCATGATTAAATTCATGATTCATAATTTATAAATCAATTCATGATTCATGATTCATAATTCAATTCATGATTCAATTCATGATTCATGATTCAATTCATGATTCATGATTTGATTCATGATTCATGATTTAATTTTTAATTTATGATTCGATTCATAATTCATGATTAAATTTATGATTCATGATTTATGATTCAATTCATGATTCATGATTTATTTCATGATTCAATTCATGGTTCATGAATCTTGATTCAATTCATGATTTATTTCATGATTCATGATTTATTTCATGATTCATGATTCGATTCATGATTCATGATTTATGATTCAATTCATGGTTAATGAATCTTTATTGAATTCATGATTTATTTTATGATTCATGATTTGATTCATGATTCATGATTCATGATTCAATTCATGATTCAATTCATGATTTATGATTTAATTCATGATTCATGATTTATGATTCGATTTATAATTCATGATTCAATTCATGATGCATGATTCAATTCGTGATTCATGATTCAATTCATGATTCATAATTCATTTCATGATTCATTTCATGATTCATGATTCCTGATTCAATTCATGATTCATGATTCAATACATGATTCATGATTCATTCCATGATTCATGATTCAATTCATGATTCAATTCATGATTCAATTCATGATTCATAATTCATGATTCAATTCATGATTCATGATTCATGATTCAATTTATGATTCATGATTCATGATTCAATTCATGATTCATGATTCAAGATTCAATTCATGATTCATGATTCAATTCATGATTCATGATTCAATTCATAATTCGTGATTCATGATTCATGATTCAATTCATGATTCATGATTCGATTCATGATTCATGATTCAATTAATAATTCATGATTCGATTTATGATTCATGATTCAATTCATGATTCAATTCATGATTCATGATTCGATTCATGATTCATGATTCATGATTCATGATTCAATTCATGATTCGTGATTCAATTCATGATTCATGATTCATTTCATGATTCATTTTATGATTCATAATTCAATTCATGATTCATGATTCAATTCATGATTTATGATTCATGATTCAATTCATGAATCATTATTCATGATTCAATTCATGATTCATGATTCAATTCATGATTCATGATTCATAATTCAATTCATGATTAATGATTCAATTCATGATTCATGATTCAATTCATGATTCAATTCATGATTTATGATTCAATTCATGATTCATGATTCATGATTTAATTCATGATTCATGATTCATGATTCGATTTATAATTCATGATTCAATTCATGATGCATGATTCAATTTGTGATTCATGATTTAATTCATGATTCATGATTAATTTCATGATTCATTTCATGATTCATGATTCATGATTCAATTCACGATTCATGAGTCAATTCCTGATTCATTTCATGATTCATGATTCATTTCATGATTCATGATTTAATTCATGATTCAATTCATGATTCAATTTATGATTCATAATTCATGATTCAATTCATGATTCAATTCATGATTCATGATTCATGATTCAATTCATGATTCATGATTCAATGCATGATTCAATTCTTGATTCAATTCATAATTCAATTCATGATTCATGATTCAATTCATGATTCGATTCATGATTCATGATTCATGATTCGATATATGATTCATGATTAAATTCATGATTCATAATTTATGATTCAATTCATGATTCATGATTCATGATTCAATTCATGATTCAATTCATGATTCATGATTCAATTCATGATTCATGATTTGATTCATGATTCATGATTCAATTTTTAATTCATGATTCGATTCATGATTCATGATTAAATTTATGATTCATGATTTATGATTCAATTCATTATTCATGTTTTATTTCATGATTCAATTCATGGTTCATGAATCTTGATTCAATTCATGATTTATTTCATGATTCATGATTCGATTCATGATTCATGATTCAATTCATGATTCAATTCATTATTTATTTCATGATTCATGATTCGATTCATGATTCATGAATCAAAATTCAATTCATGATTCAATTCAGGGTTTATGATTCAATTCATGATTCATGATTCATTTCATGATTCATTTCATTATTCATGATTCGATTTATGATTCATGATTCAATTCATGATGCATGATTTAATTCGTGATTCATGATTCAATTCATGATTCATGATTCATAATTCATGATTCAATTCATGATTCATGATTCATGATTCAATTCATGATTCATGATTCAATTCATGATTCATGATTCAATGCATGATTCAATTCTCGATTCAATTCATAATTCAATTCATGATTCATGATTTAATTCATGATTCAATTCATGATTTATGATTCAATTCATGATTTATTTCATGATTCATGATTCGATTCATGATTCATGATTCAATTCATGATTCAATTCATGATTTATGATTCAATTCATGATTCATGATTCATGATTTAATTCATGATTCATGATTCATGATTCGATTTATAATTCATGATTCAATTCATGATGCATGATTCAATTTGTGATTCAAGATTTAATTCATGATTCATGATTCATTTCATGATTCATTTCATGATTCATGATTCATGATTCGATTTATAATTCATGATTCAATTCATGATGCATGATTCAATTTGTGATATATGATTTAATTCATGATTCATGATTCATTTCATGATTCATTTCATGATTCATGATTCATGATTCAATTAACGATTCATGAGTCAATTCCTGATTCATGATTCATTTCATGATTCATGATTCATTTCATGATTCATGATTTAATTCATGATTCAATTCATGATTCAATTTATGATTCATAATTCATGATTCAATTCATGATTCAATTCATGATTCATGATTCATGATTCAATTCATGATTCATGATTCAATGCATGATTCAATTCTTGATTCAATTCATAATTCAATTCATGATTCATGATTCAATTCATGATTCGATTCATGATTCATGATTCATGATTCGATATATGATTCATGATTAAATTCATGATTCATAATTTATGATTTAATTCATGATTCATGATTCATGATTCAATTCATGATTCGAATCATGATTCATGATTCAATTTTTAATTCATGATTCGATTCATGATTCATGATTAAATTTATGATTCATGATTTATGATTCAATTCATAAATCATTATTTATTTCATGATTCAATTCATGGTTCATGAATCTTGATTCAATTCATGATTTATTTCATGATTCATGATTCGATTCATGATTCATGATTCATGATTCAATTCATGATTCAATTCATTATTTATTTCATGATTCATGATTCGATTCATGATTCATGAATCAAAATTCAATTCATGATTCAATTCAGGGTTTATGATTCAATTCATGATTCATTTCATGATTCATTTCATGATTCATGATTCGATTTATGATTCATGATTCAATTCATGATGCATGATTCAATTCGTGATTGCTGATTCAATTCATTATTCATGATTCAATTCATGATTCATGATTCATTTCATGATTCATGATTCAATTCATGATTCGATTCATGATTTATGATTCATTTCATGATTCATGATTCGATTCATGATTCATGATTCAATTCATGATTCATGATTCATGATTCGAATTATGATTCATGATTAAATTCATGATTCATGATTTATGATTCAATTCATGATTCATGATTTATTTCATGATTCAATTCATGGTTCATGAATCTTGATTCAATTCATGATTTATTTCATGATTCATGATTCGATTCATGATTCATGATTCAATTCATGATTCAATTCATGATTTATTTCATGATTCATGATTCAATTCATGATTCATGATTCAATTCTTGAATCATGATTCATGATTCGAATTATAATTCATGATTAAATTCATGATTCATGATTTATGATTCAATTCATGGTTCATGAATCTTTATTCAATTCATGATTTATTTCATGATTCATGATTCGATTCATGATTCATGATTCAATTCATGATTCAATTCATGATTTATTTCATAATTCATGATTCGATTCATGATTCAATTCATGATTCAATTCATGATTCATGATTCATGATTCAATTCATGATTCAATTCATGATTCATGATTCAATTCATGATTCATGATTTGATTCATGATTCATCATTCATCATTCAATTAATGATTCATGATTCAATTCATGATTCAATTTATGATTCATGATTCCTGATTCAATTCATGATTCATGATTCAATTCATGATTCATGATTCCTTTCATGATTCATGATTCAATTAATGATTCAATTCATGATTCAATTTATGATTCATGATTCAATTCAAGATTCATGATTCATGATTCAATTCATGATTCATGATTCAATTCATGATTCTTGATTCATTTCATGATTCATGATTCAATTCATGATTCAATTCATGATTCAACTTATGATTTATAATTCATGATTCAATTCATGATTTAATTCATGATTCATGATTCAATTCATGATTCATGATTCAATTCATGAATCATGATTCGATTCATGATTTATGTTTCAATTCATGATTCAATTCTTGATTCAATTCATAATTCATTTCATGATTCATGATTCAATTCTTGATTTATGATTCATGATTCATGATTCAATTCATGATACATGATTCAATTCATGATTCATGATTCATTTCATGATTCATGATTCAATTCATGATTCGATTCATGATTCATGAGTCAATTCATGATTCATGATTCAATTCTTGATTTATGATTCATGATTCATGATTCAATTCATGATACATGATTCAATTCATGATTCATGATTCATTTCATGATTCATGATTCAATTCATGATTCGATTCATGATTCATGAGTCAATTCATAAATTCATGATTCGATTCATGATTCATGATTAAATTCATGATTCATGATTTATGATTCAATTCATGATTCATGATTTATAATTCATGATTTAATTCATGATGCATGATTCAATTTGTGATTCATGATTTAATTCATGATTCATGATTTATTTCATGATTCATGATTCATGATTCAATTCATGATTCATGAGTCAATTCATGATTCATTTCATGATTCATGATTTAATTCATGGTTGAATTCATGATTGAATTTATGATTCATAATTCATGATTCAATTCATGATTCAATTCATGATTCATGATTCAATTCATGATTCATGATTCAATTCATGATTCATGATTCAATGCATGATTCAATTCTTGATTCAATTCATAATTCAATTCATGATTCATGATTCAATTCATGATTCAATTCATAATTTATGATTCAATTCATGATTTATTTCATGATTCATGATTCGATTCATGATTCATGATTCAATTCATGATTCAATTCATGATTTATGATTCAATTCATGATTCATGATTCATTATTTAATTCATGATTCATGATTCATGATTCGATTTATAATTCATGATTCAATTAATGATGCATGATTCAATTTGTGATTCATGATTTAATTCATGATTCATGATTAATTTCATCATTCATTTCATGATTCATGATTCAATTCACGATTCATGAGTCAATTCCTGATTAATTTCATGATTCATGATTCATTTCATGATTCATGATTTAATTCATGATTCAATTCATGATTCAATTTATGATTCATAATTCATGATTCAATTCATGATTCAATTCATGATTCATGATTTATGATTCAATCCATGATTCATGATTCAATGCATGATTCAATTCTTGATTCAATTCATAATTCAATTCATGATTCATGATTCAATTCATGATTCGATTCATGATTCATGATTCATGATTCGATATATGATTCATGATTAAATTCATGATTCATAATTTATGATTCAATTCATGATTCAATTCATGATTCGATTCATGATTCATGATTCAATTCATGATTCATGATTTGATTCATGATTCATGATTCAATTTTTAATTCATGATTCGATTCATGATTCATGATTAAATTTATGATTCATGATTTATGATTCAATTCATCATTCATGTTTTATTTCATGATTCAATTCATGGTTCATGAATCTTGATTCAATTCATGATTTATTTCATGATTCATGATTCGATTCATGATTCATGAATCAAAATTCAATTCATGATTCAATTCAGGGTTTATGATTCAATTCATGATTCATGATTCGATTTATGATTCATGATTCAATTCATGATGCATGATTCAATTCGTGATTCATGATTCAATTCATGATTCATGATTCATTTCATGATTCATTTCATGATTCATGATTCATGATTCAATTCATGATTTATGAGTCAATTCATGATTCATGATTCATTTCATGATTCATGATTTAATTCATGATTGAATTCATGATTGAATTTATGATTCATAATTCATGATTCATAATTCATGATTCAATTCATGATTCATGATTCATGATTCAATTCATGATTCATGATTCAATTCATGATTCATGATTCAATGCATGATTCAATTCTCTTTTCAATTCATAATTCAATTCATGATTCATGATTCAATTCATGATTCAATTCATGATTTATGATTCAATTCATGATTTATTTCATGATTCATGATTCGATTCATGATTCATGATTCAATTCATGATTCAATTCATGATTTATGATTCAATTCATGATTCATGATTCATGATTTAATTCATGATTCATGATTCATGATTCGATTTATAATTCATGATTCAATTCATGATGCATGATTCAATTTGTGACTCAAGATTTAATTCATGATTCATGATTCATTTCATGATTCATGATTCATGATTCGATTTATAATTCATGATTCAATTCATGATGCATGATTCAATTTGTGATTTATGATTTAATTCATGATTCATGATTCATTTCATGATTCATTTCATGATTCATGATTCATGATTCAATTCACGATTCATGAGTCAATTCCTGATTCATGATTCATTTCATGATTCATGATTCATTTCATGATTCATGATTTAATTCATGATTCAATTCATGATTCAATTTATGATTCATAATTCATGATTCAATTCATGATTCAATTCATGATTCATGATTCAATTCATGATTCATGATTCAATGCATGATTCAATTCTTGATTCAATTCATAATTCAATTCATGATTCATGATTCAATTCATGATTCAATTCATGATTCATGATTCATGATTCGATATATGATTCATGATTAAATTCATGATTCATAATTTATGATTCAATTCATGATTCATGATTCATGATTCAATTCATGATTCGATTCATGATTCATGATTCAATTTTTAATTCATGATTCGATTCATGATTCATGATTAAATTTATGATTCATGATTTATGATTCAATTCATGATTCATGATTTATTTCATGATTCAATTCATGGTTCATGAATCTTGATTCAATTCATAATTTATTTCATGATTCATGATTCGATTCATGATTCATGATTCAATTCATGATTCAATTCATTATTTTTTTCATGATTCATGATTCGATTCATGATTCATGAATCAAAATTCAATTCATGATTCAATTCAGGGTTTATGATTCAATTCATGATTCATTTCATGATTCATTTCATGATTCATGATTTGATTTATGATTCATGATTCAATTCATGATACATGATTCAATTCGTGATTGCTGATTCAATTCATTATTCATGATTCAATTCATGATTCATGATTCATTTCATGATTCATGATTCAATTCATGATTCGATTCATGATTTATGATTCGTTTCATGATTCATGATTCGATTCATGATTCATGATTCAATTCATGATTCATGATTCATGATTCGAATTATGATTCATGATTAAATTCATGATTCATGATTTATGATTCAGTTCATGATTCATGATTTATTTCATGATTTAATTCATGGTTCATGAATCTTGATTCAATTCATGATTTATTTCATGATTCATGATTCGATTCATGATTTATGATTCAATTCTTGATTTATGATTCATGATTTAATTCATGATTCATGATTCAATTCATGATTCATGATTCGATTCATGATTCATGATTCAATTCATGATTCATGATTCAATTCATGATTCATGATTCAATTCTTGAATCATGATTCATGATTCGAATTATGATTCATGATTAAATTCATGATTCATGATTCGATTCATGATTCATGATTCATGATTCAATTCATGATTCAATTCATGATTCAATTCATGATTTATGATTCAATTCATGATTCATGATTCATGATTTAATTCCTGATTCATGATTCATGATTCATGATTCGATTTATAATTCATGATTCAATTCATGATGCATGATTCAATTCGTGATTCATGATTCAATTCATGATTCATGATTCATTTCATGATTCATGATTCCTGATTCAATTCATGATTAATGATTTAATACATGATTCATGATTCATTTCATGATTCATGATTCAATTCATGATTCAATTTATGATTCATAATTCATGATTCAATTCATGATTCAATTTATGATTCATGATTCATGATTCAATTCATGATTCATGATTCATGATTCGATTCATGATTCATGATTCCATTCATGATTCATGATTCAATTCATGATTCGTGATTCATGATTCATGATTCAATTCATGATTTATGATTCGATTCATGATTCATGATTCAAGTCATGATTCATGATTCGATTTATAATTCATGATTCAACTTATGATTTATAATTCATGATTCAATTCATGATTCAATTCATGATTCAATTCATGATTCATGATTCAATTCATGATTCATGATTCGATTCATAATTCATCATTCATGATTCAATTCATGATTCATGTGTTAATTCATGATTCAATTTATGATTCATGATTCCTGATTCAATTCATGATTCATGATTCAATTCATGATGCATGATTCAATTCGTGATTCCTGATTCAATTCATTATTCATGATTCAATTCATGATTCATGATTCATTTCATGATTCATGATTCAATTCATGATTCGATTCATGATTTATGATTCATTTCATGATTCATGATTCGATTCATGATTCATGATTCAATTCATGATTCATGATTCATGATTCGAATTATGATTCATGATTAAATTCATGATTCATGATTTATGATTCAGTTCATGATTCATGATTTATTTCATGATTTAATTCATGGTTCATGAATCTTGATTCAATTCATGATTTATTTCATGATTCATGATTCGATTCATGATTTATGATTCAATTCTTGATTTATGATTCATGATTTAATTCATGATTCATGATTCAATTCATGATTCATGATTCGATTCATGATTCATGATTCAATTCATGATTCATGATTCAATTCATGATTCATGATTCAATTCTTGAATCATGATTCATGATTCGAATTATGATTCATGATTAAATTCATGATTCATGAATCTTTATTCAATTCATGATTTATTTCATGATTCATGATTCGAGTCATGATTCATGATTCATGATTCAATTCATGATTCAATTCATGATTCAATTCATGATTTATGATTCAATTCATGATTCATGATTCATGATTTAATTCCTGATTCATGATTCATGATTCATGATTCGATTTATAATTCATGATTCAATTCATGATGCATGATTCAATTCGTGATTCATGATTCAATTCATGATTCATGATTCATTTCATGATTCATGATTCCTGATTCAATTCATGATTCATGATTTAACACATGATTCATGATTCATTTCATGATTCATGATTCAATTCATGATTCAATTTATGATTCATAATTCATGATTCAATTCATGATTCAATTTATGATTCATGATTCATGATTCAATTCATGATTCATGATTCATGATTCGATTCATGATTCATGATTCAATTCATGATTCATGATTCAATTCATGATTCGTGATTCATGATTCATGATTCAATTCATGATTTATGATTCGATTCATGATTCATGATTCAAGTCATGATTTGATTTATAATTCATGATTCAACTTATGATTTATAATTCATGATTCAATTCATGATTCAATTCATGATTCATGATTCATGATTCAATTCATGATTCATGATTCAATTCATGATTCATGATTCGATTCATAATTCATCATTCATGATTCAATTCATGATTCATGATTCAATTCATGATTCAATTTATGATTCATGATTCCTGATTCAATTCATGATTCATGATTCAATTCATGATTCATGATTCATTTCATGATTCATGATTCAATTCATGATTCAATTCATGATTCAACTTATGATTTATAATTCATGATTCAATTCATGATTCAATTCATGATTCATGATTCATGATTCAATTCATGATTCATGATTCAATTCATGAATCATGATTCGATTTATGATTTATGTTTCAATTCATGATTCAATTCATGATTCATTTCATGATTCATGATTCAATTCATGATTCATGATTCGATTCATGATTCATGATTCATGATTCAATTCATGATTCATGATTCGATTTATGATTCATGATTCAATTCATGATTCTTGATTAAATTCATGATTCATGATTCAATTCAAAATTCATGATTCAATTCATGATTCATTTCATGATTCATGATTCAATTCATGATTCAATTCATGATTCAACTTATGATTTATAATTCATGATTCAATTCATGATTCATGATTCAATTCATGATTCATGATTTAATTCATGATTCATGATTTGATTCATGATTCATCATTCATCATTTAATTAATGATTCATTATTCAATTCATGATTTAATTTATGATTCATGATTCCTGATTCAATTCATGATTCATGATTCAATTCATGATTCATGATTCCTTTCATGATTCATGATTCAATTCATGATTCTTGATTCATTTCATGATTCATGATTCAATTCATGATTCATGATTTAATTCATGATTCAATTCATGATTCAATTTATGATTCATAATTCATGATTCAATTCATGATTCAATTCATGATTCATGATTCAAGATTCAATTCATGATTCATGATTCAATTCATGATTCATTACATGGTTCATGATTCAATTCATGATTCATGATTCAATTCATGATTCAATTCATGATTCATGATTCGATTCATGATTCATGATTCATGATTCATGATTCAATTCATGATTCGTGATTCAATTCATGATTCATGATTCATTTCATGATTCATTTTATGATTCATAATTCAATTCATGATTCATGATTCAATTCATGATTTATGATTCATGATTCAATTCATGAATCATTATTCATGATTCAATTCATGATTCATGATTCAATTCATGATTCATGATTCATAATTCAATTCATGATTAATGATTCAATTCATGATTCATGATTCAATTCATGATTCAATTCATGATTTATGATTCAATTCATGATTCATGATTCATGATTTAATTCATGATTCATGATTCATGATTCGATTTATAATTCATGATTCAATTCATGATGCATGATTCAATTTGTGATTCATGATTTAATTCATGATTCATGATTAATTTCATGATTCATTTCATGATTCATGATTCATGATTCAATTCACGATTCATGAGTCAATTCCTGATTCATTTCATGATTCATGATTCATTTCATGATTCATGATTTAATTCATGATTCAATTCATGATTCAATTTATGATTCATAATTCATGATTCAATTCATGATTCAATTCATGATTCATGATTCATGATTCAATTCATGATTCATGATTCAATGCATGATTCAATTCTTGATTCAATTCATAATTCAATTCATGATTCATGATTCATGATTCGATATATGATTCATGATTAAATTCATGATTCATAATTTATGATTCAATTCATGATTTATGATTCATGATTCAATACATGATTCAATTCATGATTCATGATTCAATTCATGATTCATGATTTGATTCATGATTCATGATTCAATTTTTAATTCATGATTCGATTCATGATTCATGATTAAATTTATGATTCATGATTTATGATTCAATTCATTATTCATGTTTTATTTCATGATTCAATTCATGGTTCATGAATCTTGATTCAATTCATGATTTATTTCATGATTCATGATTCGATTCATGATTCATGATTCATGATTCAATTCATGATTCAATTCATTATTTATTTCATGATTCATGATTCGATTCATGATTCATGAATCAAAATTCAATTCATGATTCAATTCAGGGTTTATGATTCAATTCATGATTCATGATTCATTTCATGATTCATTTCATGATTCATGATTCGATTTATGATTCATGATTCAATTCATGATGCATGATTTAATTCGTGATTCATGATTCAATTCATGATTCATGATTCATAATTCATGATTCAATTCATGATTCATGATTCATGATTCAATTCATGATTCATGATTCAATTCATGATTCATGATTCAATGCATGATTCAATTCTCGATTCAATTCATAATTCAATTCATGATTCATGATTTAATTCATGATTCAATTCATGATTTATGATTCAATTCATGATTTATTTCATGATTCATGATTCGATTCATGATTCATGATTCAATTCATGATTCAATTCATGATTTATGATTCAATTCATGATTCATGATTCATGATTTAATTCATGATTCATGATTCATGATTCGATTTATAATTCATGATTCAATTCATGATGCATGATTCAATTTGTGATTCAAGATTTAATTCATGATTCATGATTCATTTCATGATTCATTTCATGATTCATGATTCATGATTCGATTTATAATTCATGATTCAATTCATGATGCATGATTCAATTTGTGATATATGATTTAATTCATGATTCATGATTCATTTCATGATTCATTTCATGATTCATGATTCATGATTCAATTAACGATTCATGAGTCAATTCCTGATTCATGATTCATTTCATGATTCATGATTCATTTCATGATTCATGATTTAATTCATGATTCAATTCATGATTCAATTTATGATTCATAATTCATGATTCAATTCATGATTCAATTCATGATTCATGATTCATGATTCAATTCATGATTCATGATTCAATGCATGATTCAATTCTTGATTCAATTCATAATTCAATTCATGATTCATGATTCAATTCATGATTCGATTCATGATTCATGATTCATGATTCGATATATGATTCATGATTAAATTCATGATTCATAATTTATGATTTAATTCATGATTCATGATTCATGATTCAATTCATGATTCGAATCATGATTCATGATTCAATTTTTAATTCATGATTCGATTCATGATTCATGATTAAATTTATGATTCATGATTTATGATTCAATTCATAAATCATGATTTATTTCATGATTCAATTCATGGTTCATGAATCTTGATTCAATTCATGATTTATTTCATGATTCATGATTCGATTCATGATTCATGATTCATGATTCAATTCATGATTCAATTCATTATTTATTTCATGATTCATGATTCGATTCATGATTCATGAATCAAAATTCAATTCATGATTCAATTCAGGGTTTATGATTCAATTCATGATTCATTTCATGATTCATTTCATGATTCATGATTCGATTTATGATTCATGATTCAATTCATGATGCATGATTCAATTCGTGATTGCTGATTCAATTCATTATTCATGATTCAATTCATGATTCATGATTCATTTCATGATTCATGATTCAATTCATGATTCGATTCATGATTTATGATTCATTTCATGATTCATGATTCGATTCATGATTCATGATTCAATTCATGATTCATGATTCATGATTCGAATTATGATTCATGATTAAATTCATGATTCATGATTTATGATTCAGTTCATGATTCATGATTTATTTCATGATTTAATTCATGGTTCATGAATCTTGATTCAATTCATGATTTATTTCATGATTCATGATTCATGATTCAATTCATGATTTATTTCATGATTCATGATTCGATTCATGATTCATGATTCAATTCTTGATTTATGATTCATGATTTAATTCATGATTCATGATTCAATTCATGATTCATGATTCGATTCATGATTCAATTCATGATTCATGATTCAATTCATGATTCATGATTCAATTCTTGAATCATGATTCATGATTCGAATTATGATTCATGATTCATGATTCAATTCATGATTCAATTCATGATTCAATTCATGATTTATGATTCAATTCATGATTCATGATTCATGATTTAATTCCTGATTCATGATTCATGATTCATGATTCATGAATCTTTATTCAATTCATGATTTATTTCATGATTCATGATTCGATTCATGATTCATGATTCATGATTCAATTCATGATTCAATTCATGATTCAATTCATGATTTATGATTCAATTCATGATTCATGATTCATGATTTAATTCCTGATTCATGATTCATGATTCATGATTCGATTTATAATTCATGATTCAATTCATGATGCATGATTCAATTCGTGATTCATGATTCAATTCATGATTCATGATTCATTTCATGATTCATGATTCCTGATTCAATTCATGATTCATGATTTAATACATGATTCATGATTCATTTCATGATTCATGATTCAATTCATGATTCAATTTATGATTCATAATTCATGATTCAATTCATGATTCAATTTATGATTCATGATTCAATTCATGATTCATGATTCATGATTCGATTCATGATTCATGATTCAATTCATGAATCATGATTTAATTCATGATTCGTGATTCATGATTCATGATTCAATTCATGATTTATGATTCGATTCATGATTCATGATTCAAGTCATGATTCATGATTCGATTTATAATTCATGATTCAACTTATGATTTAAAATTCATGATTCAATTCATGATTCATGATTCATGATTCAATTCATGATTCATGATTCAATTCATGATTCATGATTCGATTCATAATTTATCATTCATGATTCAATTCATGATTCATGATTCAATTCATGATTCAATTTATGATTCATGATTCCTGATTCAATTCATGATTCATGATTCAATTCATGATTCATGATTCATTTCATGATTCATGATTCAATTCATGATTCAATTCATGATTCAATTTATGATTCATGATTCAATTCAAGATTCATGGTTCATGATTCAATTCATAATTCATGATTCAATTCATGATTCATAATTCATTTCATTATTCATGATTCAATTCATGATTCAATTCATGATTCAACTTATGATTTATAATTCATGATTCAATTCATGATTCAATTCATGATTCATGATTCATGATTCAATTCATGATTCATGATTCAATTCATGAATCATGATTCGATTTATGATTTATGTTTCAATTCATGATTCAATTCATGATTCATTTCATGATTCATGATTCAATTCATGATTCATGATTCGATTCATGATTCATGATTCATGATTCAATTCATGATTCATGATTCGATTTATGATTCATGATTCAATTCATGATTCATGATTCAATTCATGATTCATGATTCAATTCAAAATTCATGATTCAATTCATGATTCATTTCATGATTCATGATTCAATTCATGATTCAATTCATGATTCAACTTATGATTTATAATTCATGATTCAATTCATGATTCATGATTCATGATTCAATTCATGATTCATGATTCAATTCATGATGCATGATTCAATTCGTGATTGCTGATTCAATTCATTATTCATGATTCAATTCATGATTCATGATTCATTTCATGATTCATGATTCAATTCATGATTCGATTCATGATTTATGATTCATTTCATGATTAATGATTCGATTCATGATTCATGATTCAATTCATGATTCATGATTCATGATTCGAATTATGATTTATGATTAAATTCATGATTCATGATTTATGATTCAGTTCATGATTCATGATTTATTTCATGATTTAATTCATGGTTCATGAATCTTGATTCAATTCATGATTTATTTCATGATTCATGATTCATGATTCAATTCATGATTCAATTCATGATTTATTTCATGATTCATGATTCGATTCATGATTCATGATTCAATTCTTGATTTATGATTCATGATTTAATTCATGATTCATGATTCAATTCATGATTCATGATTCGATTCATGATTCATGATTCAATTCATGATTCATGATTCAATTCATGATTCATGATTCAATTCTTGAATCATGATTCATGATTCGAATTATGATTCATGATTAAATTCATGATTCATGAATCTTTATTCAATTCATGATTTATTTCATGATTCATGATTCGATTCATGATTCATGATTCATGATTCAATTCATGATTCAATTCATGATTCAATTCATGATTTATGATTCAATTCATGATTCATGATTCATGATTTAATTCCTGATTCATGATTCATGATTCATGATTCGATTTATAATTCATGATTCAATTCATGATGCATGATTCAATTCGTGATTCATGATTCAATTCATGATTCATGATTCATTTCATGATTCATGATTCCTGATTCAATTCATGATTCATGATTTAATACATGATTCATGATTCATTTCATGATTCAATTCATGATTCAATTCATGATTCATGATTCATGATTCAATTCATGATTCATGATTCAATTCATGATTCATGATTCGATTCATAATTCATCATTCATGATTCAATTCATGATTCATGATTCAATTCATGATTCAATTTATGATTCATGATTCCTGATTCAATTCATGATTCATGATTCAATTCATGATTCATGATTCATTTCATGATTCATGATTCAATTCATTAATTCAATTCATGATTCAATTTATGATTCATGATTCAATTCAAGATTCATGGTTCATGATTCAATTCATGATTCATGATTCAATTTATGATTCATAATTCATTTCATTATTCATGATTCAATTCATGATTCAATTCATGATTCAACTTATGATTTATAATTCATGATTCAATTCATGATTCAATTCATGATTCATGATTCATGATTCAATTCATGATTCATGATTCAATTCATGAATCATGATTCGATTTATGATTTATGTTTCAATTCATGATTCAATTCATGATTCATTTCATGATTCATGATTCAATTCATGATTCATGATTCGATTCATGATTCATGATTCATGATTCAATTCATGATTCATGATTCGATTTATGATTCATGATTCAATTCATGATTCATGATTCAATTCATGATTCATGATTCAATTCAAAATTCATGATTCAATTCATGATTCATTTCATGATTCATGATTCAATTCATGATTCAATTCATGATTCAACTTATGATTTATAATTCATGATTCAATTCATGATTCATGATTCATGATTCAATTCATGATTCATGATTCAATTCATGATTCATGATTTGATTCATGATTCATCATTCATCATTTAATTAATGATTCATGATTCAATTCATGATTTAATTTATGATTCATGATTCCTGATTCAATTCATGATTCATGATTCAATTCATGATTCATGATTCCTTTTATGATTCATGATTCAATTCATGATTCAATTCATGATTCTTGATTCATTTCATGATTCATGATTCAATTCATGATTCATGATTTAATTCATGATTCAATTCATGATTCAATTTATGATTCATAATTCATGATTCAATTCATGATTCAATTCATGATTCATGATTCAAGATTCAATTCATGATTCATGATTCAATTCATGATTCATGATTCAATTCATGATTCATTACATGGTTCATGATTCAATTCATGATTCATGATTCAATTCATAATTAAATTCATGATTCATGATTCAATTCATGATTCATTTCATGATTCATGATTTAATTCATGATTGAATTCATGATTCAATTTATGATTCATAATTCATGATTCAATTCATGATTCAATTCATGATTCATGATTCATGATTCAATTCATGATTCATGATTCATGATTCAATTCATGATTCATGATTCAATGCATGATTCAATTCATGATTTATGATTCAATTCATGATTTATTTCATGATTCATGATTCAATGCATGATTCATGATTCAATTCATGATTCAATTCATGATTTATGATTCAATTCATGATTCATGATTCATGATTTAATTCATGATTCATGATTCATGAATCATGATTCGATTTATAATTCATGATTCAATTCATGATGCATGATTCAATTTGTGATTCATGATTTAATTCATGATTCATGATTCATTTCATGATTCATGATTCATGATTCAATTCATGATTCATGAGTCAATTCATGATTCATGATTTAATTCATGATTAAATTCATGATTCAATTTATGATTCATAATTCATGATTCAATTCATGATTCAATTCATGATTCATGATTCATGTTTCAATTCATGATTCATGATTCAATTCATGATTCAATTCATGATTTATGATTCAATTCATGATTTATTTCATGATTCATGATTCGATTCATGATTCATGATTCAATTCATGATTCAATTCATGATTCATGATTCAATTCATGATTCATGATTCATGATTTAATTCATGATTCGATTTATAATTCATGATTCGATTTATGATTCATGATTCAATTCATGATTCATGAGTCAATTCATGATTCATGATTCAATGCATGATTCAATTCTTGATTCAATTCATAATTCAATTCATGATTCATAATTCAATTCATGATTCGATTCATGATTCATGATTCGAATTATGATTCATGATTCAATTCATGATTCATGATTTATGATTCAATTCATGATTCATGATTTATTTCATGATTCAATTCATGGTTCATGAATCTTGATTCAATTCATGATTTATTTCATGATTCATGATTCGATTCATGATTCATGATTCATGATTCAATTCATGATTTATTTCATGATTCATGATTCGATTCATGATTCATGATTCAATTCTTGATTTATGATTCATGATTCATGATTTAATTCATGATTCATAATTCAATTCATGATTCATGATTCGATTCATGATTCATGTTTGAATTCATGATTCAATTCATGATTCATTTCATGATTCATGATTCAATTTATGATTCATGATTCAATCCATGATTCATGATTCGATTCATGATTCATGATTCAATTCATGATTCATGATTCATTTCATGATTCTTTTCATGATTCATGATTTAATTCATGATTCATGATTCATGATTCAATTCATGATTAATGATTCAATTCATGATTCATGATTCATTTTATGATTCATGATTCATGATTCAATTCATGATTCATGATTCAATTCATCATTCATGATTCAATTCATGATTCGATTCATGATTCATGATTCAATTCATGATTCAATTTATGATTCATAATTCATGATTCAATTCATGATTCAATTCATGATTCATGATTCAAGATTCAATTCATGATTCATGATTCAATTCATGATTCATGATTCAATTCATGATTCATTACATGGTTCATGATTCAATTCATGATTCATGATTCAATTCTTGATTCAATTCATAATTTAATTCATGATTCATGATTCAATTCATGATTCATTACATGGTTCATGATTCAATTCATGATTCATGATTCAATTCATGATTCAATTCATGATTCATGATTCGATTCATGATTCATGATTCATGATTCATGATTCAATTCATGATTCATGATTCAATTCATGATTCATGATTCATTTCATGATTCATTTTATGATTCATAATTCAATTCATGATTCATGATTCAATTCATGATTTATGATTCATGATTCAATTCATGAATCATTACATGGTTCATGATTCAATTCATGATTCATGATTCAATTCATGATTCAATTCATGATTCATGATTCGATTCATGATTCATGATTCATGATTCAATTCATGATTCGTGATTCAATTCATGATTCATGATTCATTTTATGATTCATAATTCAATTCATGATTCATGATTCAATTCATGATTTATGATTCATGATTCAATTCATGAATCATTATTCATAATTCAATTCATGATTAATGATTCAATTCATGATTCATGATTCAATTCATGATTTGATTCATGATTCATTTCATGATTCATGACTCATGATTTAATTCAAGATTCATGATTCAATTCATGATTTATGATTTATGATTCAATTCATGAATCATTATTCATGATTCAATTCATGATTCATAATTCAATTCATGATTCATAATTCAATTCATGATTCAATTCATGATTCGATTCATGATTCATGATTCAATTCATGATTCATGATTCATTTCATGAATAATTTCATGATTCATGATTCATGATTCAATTCATGATTCATGAGTCAATTCATGATTCATGATTCATTTCATGATTCATGATTTAATTCATGATTCATAATTCAATTCATGATTCATGATTCGATTCATGATTCATGTTTGAATTCATGATTCAATTCATGATTCATTTCATGATTCATGATTCAATTTATGATTCATGATTCAATCCATGATTCATGATTCGATTCATGATTCATGATTCAATTCATGATTCATGATTCATTTCATGATTCTTTTCATGATTCATGATTTAATTCATGATTCATGATTCATGATTCAATTCATGATTAATGATTCAATTCATGATTCATGATTCATTTTATGATTCATGATTCATGATTCAAATTATGATTCATGATTCAATTCATCATTCATGATTCAATTCATGATTCGATTCATGATTCATGATTCAATTCATGATTCAATTTATGATTCATAATTCATGATTCAATTCATGATTCAATTCATGATTCAAGATTCAATTTATGATTCATGATTCAATTCATGATTCATGATTCAATTCATGATTCATTACATGGTTCATGATTCAATTCATGATTCATGATTCAATTCTTGATTCAATTCATAATTCAATTCATGATTCATGATTCAATTCATGATTCATTACATGGTTCATGATTCAATTCATGATTCATGATTCAATTCATGATTCAATTCATGATTCATGATTCGATTCATGATTCATGATTCATGATTCAATTCATGATTCATGATTCAATTCATGATTCATGATTCATTTCATGATTCATTTTATGATTCAT
Source organism: Mixophyes australis (assembly GCA_036250195.1). NCBI lineage: Eukaryota > Metazoa > Chordata > Amphibia > Anura > Limnodynastidae > Mixophyes > Mixophyes australis. Next base: position 179,713,100 of record JAVHZZ010000002.1, on the reverse strand, counting down.
AATTCAATTCATGATTCATGATTCAATTCATGATTTATGATTCATGATTCAATTCATGAATCATTATTCATGATTCAATTCATGATTCATGATTCAATTCATGATTCATGATTCATAATTCAATTCATGATTAATGATTCAATTCATGATTCATGATTCAATTCATGATTTGATTCATGAGTCATGATTCAATTCATGATTCATGACTCATGATTCAATTCATGATTCATGATTCAATTCATGATTCATGATTCAATTCATGATTTATGATTCATGATTCAATTCATGAATCATTATTCATGATTCAATTCATGATTCATAATTCAATTCATGATTCATGATTCATAATTCAATTCATGATTCAATTCATGATTTAATTCATGATTCATGATTCAATTCATGATTCATGATTCATTTCATGATTCATTTCATGATTCATGATTCATGATTCAATTCATGATTCATGATTCATGATTCAATTCATGATTCATGATTCAATGCATGATTCAATTCTTGATTCAATTCATAATTCAATTCATGATTCATGATTCAATTCATGATTTATGATTCAATTCATGATTTATTTCATGATTCATGATTCGATTCATGATTCATGATTCAATTCATGATTCAATTCATGATTTATGATTCAATTCATGATTCATGATTTAATTCATGATTCATGATTCATGATTCATGATTCGATTTATAATTCATGATTCAATTCATGATGCATGATTCAATTTGTGATTCATGATTTAATTCATGATTCATGATTCATTTCATGATTCATGATTAAATTCATGATTCATGAGTCAATTCATGATTCATGATTCATTTCATGATTCATGATTTAATTCATGATTAAATAAATGATTCAATTTATGATTCATAATTCATGATTCAATTCATGATTCAATTCATGATTCATGATTCATGATTCAATTCATGATTCAATTCATGATTCATGATTCAATGCATGATTCAATTCTTGATTCAATTCATAATTCAATTCATGATTCATGATTCAATTCATGATTCGATTCATGATTCATGATTCATGATTTGAATTATGATTCATGATTAAATTCATGATTCATGATTTATGATTCAATTCATGATTCATGATTTATTTCATGATTCAATTCATGGTTCATGAACTTGATTCAATTCATGATTTATTTCATGATTCATGATTCGATTTATGATTCATGATTCATGATTCAATTCATGATTCAATTCATGATTTATTTCATGATTCATGATTCGATTCATGATTCATGATTCAATTCTTGATTTATGATTCATGATTCATGATTTAATTCATGATTCATAATTCAATTCATGATTCATGATTCGATTCATGATTCATGTTTGAATTCATGATTCAATTCATGATTCATTTCATGATTCATGATTCAATTTATGATTCATGATTCAATCCATGATTCATGATTCGATTCATGATTCATGATTCATTTCATGATTCTTTTCATGATTCATGATTTAATTCATGATTCATGATTCATGATTCAATTCATGATTAATGATTCAATTCATGATTCATGATTCATTTTATGATTCATGATTCATGATTCAATTCATGATTCATGATTCAATTCATCATTCATGATTCAATTCATGATTCGATTCATGATTCATGATTCAATTCATGATTCATGACTCATGATTCAATTCATGATTCATGATTCAATTCATGATTCATGATTCAATTCATCATTCATGATTCATGATTCAATTCATGATTCAATACATGATTAATGATTCGATTCATGATTCATAATTCAATTCATGATTCATGATTCATGATTCAATTCATGATTCGATTCATGATTCATGATTCAATTCATGATTCATGATTCAATTCATTATTCATGATTCAATTCATGATTCATGATTCAATTCATGATTCATGATTTATGATTAAATTCATGATTCGATTCATGATTCATAATTCGATATATGATTCATGATTAAACTCATGATTCATGTTTTATGATTCAATTCATGATTCATGATTCATGATTCAATTCATGATTCGATTCATGATTCATGATTCATTATTCAATTCATGATTCATGATTCGATTCATGATTCATGATTCAATTCTTGATTCATGATTCGATTCATGATTCATGATTACATTTATGATTCATGATTTATGATTGAATTCATGATTCATGACTTATTTCATGATTCAATTCATGGTTCATGAATCTTGATTCATTTCATGATTCATTTCATGATTCATGATTCCTGATTCAATTCATGATTCTTGATTCAATTCATGATTCATGATTCATGATTCAATTCATGATTCGATTCATGATTCATGATTCATGATTCAATTTATGATTCATGATTCGTTTCATTAATCATGATTCAATTCTTGATTCATGATTCGATTTATGATTCATGATTAAATTCATGATTCATGATTTATGATTGAATTCATGATTCATGATTTATTTCATGATTCAATTCATGGTTCATGAATCTTGATTCAATTCATGATTTATTTCATGATTCATAATTCGATTCATGATTCATGATTCAATTCATGAGTCATGATTCATTTCATGATTCATTTCATGATTCAATTCATGATTCATGATTCGATTCATGATTCATGATTCAATTCATGATTCATGATTCAATTCATGATTCGAGATTCATGATTCATGATTCAATTCATGATTCATGATTCGATTCATAAATCATGATTCATGATTCAATTCATGATTCATGATTCATTTCATGATTCATGATTCAATTCATGATTCAATTCATGATTCAATTTATGATTCATAATTCATGATTCAATTCATGATTCAATTTATGATTCATGATTCATGATTCAATTCATGATTCATGATTCAATTCATGATTCATGATTTATGAATTATGAATCAATTCATGATTCAATTCATGATTCATGATTCATTTCATGATTCATTTCATGATTCATGATTCAATTCAAGATTCATGATTCAATTCATGATTCATTTCATGATTCATGAATCCTGATTCAATTCATGATTCATGATTCAATTCATGATTCTTGATTCATTTCATGATTCATAATTCATGATTCAATTCATGATTCATGATTCAATTCATGATTCATGATTCAATTCATGAATCATGATTCGATTCATGATTCATGATTAAATTCATGATTCAATTCTTGTTTCAATTAATAATTCAATTCATGATTCATGATTCAATTCATGATTCATGATTCAATGCATGATTCATGATTCATGATTCATTTTATGATTCATGTTTCATGATTTAATTCATGATTCATGATTCAATTCATGATTCCATTCATGATTCATGATTCAATTCATGATTCATGACTCATGATTCAATTCATGATTCATGATTCAATTCATGATTCATGATTCATGATTCAATTCATGATTCATGATTCAATTCATGGTTCATGATTCGATTCATGATTCATAATTCAATTCATGATTCATGATTCATGATTCAATTCATGATTAGATTCATGATTCATGATTCAAATTATGATTCATGATTCAATTCATGAGTCATGATTCATGATTCAATTCATGATTCATGATTCATGATTCGATTCATGATTCATGATTCGATTCATGATTCATGATTCATGATTCGATTCATGATTCATGATTCGATTCACGATTTATGATTCATTATTCGATTCATGATTCATGATTCATGATTCGATTCATGATTCATGATTCGATTCATGATTCATGATTCAATTCATGATTCATTATTCATGATTCAATTCATGATTCGATTCATGAGTCATGATTCATGATTCGATATATGATTCGATTCATGATTCATGATTCAATTCATGATTCATGATTTGATTCATGATTCATGATTCAATTTTTAATTCATGATTCGATTCATGATTCATGATTAAATTTATGATTCAGGATTTATGATTCAATTCATGATTAGATTCATGATTCATGATTCAAATTATGATTCATGATTCAATTCATGAGTCATGATTCATGATTCAATTCATGATTCATGATTCATGATTCGATTCATGATTCATGATTCGATTCATGATTCATGATTCATGATTCGATTCATGATTCATGATTCGATTCATGATTCATGATTCATGATTCAATTCATGATTCATTATTCATGATTCAATTCATGATTCGATTCATGAGTCATGATTCATGATTCGATATATGATTCATGATTAAATTCATGATTCATAATTTATGATTCAATTCATGATTCATGATTCATGATTCAATTCATGATTCGATTCATGATTCATGATTCAATTCATGATTCATGATTTGATTCATGATTCATGATTCAATTTTTAATTCATGATTCGATTCATGATTCATGATTAAATTTATGATTCATGATTTATGATTCAATTCATGATTCATGATTTATTTCATGATTCAATTCATGGTTCATGAATCTAGATTCAATTCATGATTTATTTCATAATTCATGATTCGATTCATGATTCATGATTCATGATTCAATTCATGATTCAATTCATTATTTATTTCATGATTCATGATTTGATTCATAATTCATGATTCATGATCCAATTCATGATTCAAGATTCAATTCATGATTCATTTCATGATTCATGATTCGATTTATGATTCATGATTCAATTCGTGATTCATGATTCAATTAATGATTCATGATTCATTTCATGAGTCATTTCATGATTCATTTCATGATTCATGATTCCTGATTCAATTCATGATTCATGATTAATTTCATGATTCATGATTCCATTCATGATTCGATTCATGATTTATGATTCAATTCATGATTCATGATTCATGATTCAATTCATGATTCATGATTCGAATTATGATTCATGATTCAATTCATGATTCATGATTAAATTCATGATTCATGATTTATGATTCAATTCATGATTCATGATTTATTTCATGATTCAATTCATGGTTCATGAATCTTGATTCAATTCATGATTTATTTCATGATTCATGATTCGATTCATGATTCATGATTCATGATTTAATTCATGATTCAATTCATGATTTATTTCATAATTCATGATTCGATTCATGATTCATGATTCATGATTCATGATTCAATTCATGATTCAATTCATGATTTATGATTTAATTCATGATTCATGATTCATGATTTAATTCCTGATTCATGATTCATGATTCATGATTCGATTTATAATTCATGATTCAATTCATGATGCATGATTCAATTCGTGATTCATGATTCAATTCATGATTCATGATTCATTTCATGATTCATTTCATGATTCATGATTCCTGATTCAATTCATGATTTATGATTCAATACATGATTCATGATTCATTCCATGATTCATGATTCAATTCATGATTCAATTCATGATTCAATTTATGATTCATAATTCATGATTCAATTCATGATTCAATTTATGATTCATGATTCATGATTCAATTCATGATTCATGATTCATGATTCGATTCATGATTCATGATTCAATTCATAATTCGTGATTCATGATTCATGATTCAATTCATGATTCATGATTCGATTCATGATTCATGATTCATGATTCAATTCATAATTCATGATTCGATTTATGATTCATGATTCAATTCATGATTCAATTCATGATTCATGATTCAATTCAATATTCATGATTCATTTCATGATTCATTTCATGATTCATGATTCAATTCAAGATTCATGATTTAATTCATGATTCATTTCATGATTCATGATTAATGATTCAATTCATGATTCATGATTCAATTCATGATTCATTAATCATCATTCATCATTCAATTCATGATTCATGATTCAATTCATGATTTATTTCATGATTCATGATTCAATTCATGATTCATGATTCATGATTCAATTCATGATTCAATTCATGATTTATGATTCAATTCATGATTCATGATGCATGATTCAATTCATGATTCATGATTCAATTCATGATTCATGATTCATTTCATGATTCATTTCATGATTTATGATTCCTGATTCAATTCATGATTCATGATTCAATTCATGATTCATGATTCATTTCATGATTCATGCTTGAATTCATGATTCAATTCATGAATCAAATTTATGATTTATAATTCATGATTCAATTCATGATTCAATTTATGATTCATGATTCATGATTCAATTCATGATTCATGATTCATTTCATGATTCATGATTCAATTCATGATTCATGATTCATGATTCGATTTATGAATTATGAATCAATTCATGATTCAATTCATGATTCATGATTCATTTCATGATTTATTTCATGATTCATGATTCAATTCAAGATTCATGATTCAATTCATGATTCATTTCATGATTAAATTCATTATCCATGATTCCTGATTCAATTCATGATTCATGATTCAATTCATGATTCTTGATTCATTTCATGATTCATGATTCATGATTCAATTCATGATTCATGATTCATGATTCAATTCATGATTCATGATTCAATTCATGATTCATGATTCAATTCATGATTCATCATTCAACATTCAATTCATGATTCATGATTCAATTCATGATTCAATTTATGATTTATTTCATGATTCATGATTCGATTCATGATTCATGATTCATGATTCATGATTCAATTCATGATTCAATTCATGATTTATGATTCAATTCATGATTCATGATGCATGATTCAGTTCGTGATTCATGATTCAATTCATGATTCATGATTCATTTCATGATTCATTTCATGATTCATGATTCCTGATTCAATTCATGATTCATAATTCAATTCATGATTCATGATTCATTTCATGATTCATGATTCAATTCATGATTCAATTCATGATTCAATTTATGATTCATAATTCATGATTCAATTCATGATTCAATTTATGATTCATGATTCATAATTCAATTCATGATTCATGATTCATGATTCGATTCATGATTCATGATTCAATTCATGATTCATGATTCATGATTCGATTTATGAATTATGAATCAATTCATGATTCCATTCATGATTCATGATTCATTTCATGATTCATTTCATGATTCATTTCATTATCCATGATTCCTGATTCAATTCATGATTCAAGATTCAATTCATGATTCTTGATTCATTTCATGATTCATGATTCAATTCATGATTCATGATTCATGATTCAATTAATGATTCATGATTCAATTCATGAATCATGATTCGATTCATGATTCATGATTCAATTCATGATTCAATTCTTGTTTCAATTAATAATTCAATTCATGATTCATGATTCAATTCATGATTCATGATTCAATGCATGATTCAATTCTTGATTCAATTCATGATTCATGATTCATTTCATGATTCATGATTTCATTTATGATTCATGACTCATGATTCAATTCATAATTCATGATTCATGATTCAATTCATGATTCATGATTCAATTCATGATTCATGATTCGATTCATGATTCATAATTCAATTCATGATTCATGATTCATGATTCAATTCATGATTCGATTCATGATTCATGATTCAATTCATGATTCATGATTCGATTCATGATTCATAATTCAATTCATGATTCATGATTCATGATTCAATTCATGATTCGATTCATGATTCATGATTCAATTCATGATTCATGATTCAATTCATGAGTCATGATTCATGATTCAATTCATGATTCATGATTCATGATTCGATTCATGATTCATGATTCATGATTCAATTCATGATTCATGATTTATGATTAAATTCATGATTCGATTCATGATTCAGGATTCATGATTCGATATATGATTCATGATTAAATTCATGATTCATAATTTATGATTCAATTCATGATTCATGATTCATGATTCGATATATGATTCATGATTAAATTCATGATTCATAATTTATAAATCAATTCATGATTCATGATTCATAATTCAATTCATGATTCAATTCATGATTCATGATTCAATTCATGATTCATGATTTGGATCATGATTCATGATTCAATTTTTCATTTATGATTCGATTCATAATTCATGATTAAATTTATGATTCATAATTTATGATTCAATTCATGATTCATGATTTATTTCATGATTCAATTCATGGTTCATGAATCTTGATTCAATTCATGATTTATTTCATGATTCATGATTCGATTCATGATTCATGATTCATGATTCAATTCATGATTCAATTCATTATTTATTTCATGATTCATGATTCGATTCATGAATCATGATTCATGATTCAATTCATGATTCAAGATTCAATTCATGATTCATTTCATGATTCATGATTCGATTTATGATTCATGATTCAATTCGTGATTCATGATTCAATTAATGATTCATGATTCATTTCATAAGTCATTTCATGATTAATTTCATGATTCATGATTCCTGATTCAATTCATGATTCATGATTCAATTCATGATTCATGATTCATTTTATGATTCATGATTCATGATTAAATTCATGATTCGATTCATGATTCAGGATTCATGATTCGATATATGATTCATGATTAAATTCATGATTCATAATTTATGATTCAATTCATGATTCATGATTCATGATTCATGATTAAATTCATGATTCATAATTTATAAATCAATTCATGATTAATGATTCATGATTCATGATTAAATTCATGATTCATAATTTATAAATCAATTCATGATTCATGATTCATAATTCAATTCATGATTCGATTCATGATTCATGATTCAATTCATGATTCATGATTTGATTCATGATTCATGATTCAATTTTTAATTTATGATTCGATTCATGATTCATGATTAAATTTATGATTCATGATTTATGATTCAATTCATGATTCATGATTTATTTCATGATTCAATTCATGGTTCATGAATCTTGATTCAATTCATGATTTATTTCATGATTCATGATTCGATTCATGATTCATGATTCATGATTCAATTCATGATTCAATTCATTATTTATTTCATGATTCATGATTCGATTCATGAATCATGATTCATGATTCAATTCATGATTCAAGATTCAATTCATGATTCATTTCATGATTCATTTCATGATTCATGATTCGATTTATGATTCATGATTCAATTCGTGATTCATGATTCAATTAATGATTCATGATTCATTTCATGAGTCATTTCATGATTCATTTCATGATTCATGATTCCTGATTCAATTCATGATTCATGATTCAATTCATGATTCATTATTCATTTCATGATTCATGATTCAATTCATGATTCGAATCATGATTTGTGATTCAATTCATGATTCATAATTCATGATTCAATTCATGATTCATGATTCATGATTCGAATTATGATTCATGATTAAATTCATGATTCATGATTTATGATTCAATTCATGATTCATGATTTATTTCATGATTCAATTCATGGTTCATGAATCTTGATTCAATTCATGATTTATTTCATGATTCATGATTCGATTCATGATTCATGATTCAATTCTTGATTTATGATTCATGATTCATGATTTAATTCATGATTCATGATTCAATTCATGATTCATGATTCGATTCATGATTCATGATTTATGATTCAATTCATGGTTCATGAATCTTTATTGAATTCATGATTTATTTCATGATTCATGATTCGATTCATGATTCATGATTCATGATTCAATTCATGATTCAATTCATGATTTATTTCATAATTCATGATTCGATTCATGATTCATGATTCATGATTCAATTCATGATTCATTTCATGATTTATGATTTAATTAATGATTCATGATTCATGATTTAATTCCTGATTCATGATTCATGATTCATGATTTGATTTATAATTCATGATTCAATTCATGATGCATGATTCAATTCGTGATTCATGATTCAACTCATGATTCATAATTCATTTCATGATTCATTTCATGATTCATGATTCCTGATTCAATTCATGATTCATGATTCGAATTATGATTCATGATTAAATTCTTGATTCATGATTAAATTCATGATTCATGATTTATGATTCAATTCATGATTCATGATTTATTTCATGATTCAATTCATGGTTCATGAATCTTGATTCAATTCATGATTTATTTCATGATTCATGATTCGATTCATGATTCATGATTCATGATTCAATTCATGATTCAATTCATGATTTATTTCATAATTCATGATTCGATTCATGATTCATGATTCATGATTCAATTCATGATTCAATTCATGATTTATGATTTAATTCATGATTCATGATTCATGATTTAATTCCTGATTCATGATTCATGATTCATGATTCGATTTATAATTCATGATTCAATTCATGATGCATGATTCAATTCGTGATTCATGATTCAATTCATGATTCATGATTCATTTCATGATTCATTTCATGATTCATGATTCCTGATTCAATTCATGATTCATTTCATGATTCATGATTCAATTTATGATTCATGATTCAATCCATGATTCATGATTCGATTCATGATTCATGATTCAATTCATGATTCATGATTCATTTCATGATTCTTTTCATGATTCATGATTTAATTCATGATTCATGATTCATGATTCAATTCATGATTAATGATTCAATTCATGATTCATGATTCATTTTATGATTCATGATTCATGATTCAATTCATGATTCATGATTCAATTCATCATTCATGATTCAATTCATGATTCGATTCATGATTCATGATTCAATTCATGATTCAATTTATGATTCATAATTCATGATTCAATTCATGATTCAATTCATGATTCATGATTCAAGATTCAATTCATGATTCATGATTCAATTCATGATTCATAATTCATGATTCAATTCATGATTCAATTCATGATTCATGATTCAAGATTCAATTCATGATTCATGATTCAATTCATGATTCATGATTCAATTCATGATTCATTACATGGTTCATGATTCAATTCATGATTCATGATTCAATTCTTGATTCAATTCATAATTCAATTCATGATTCATGATTCAATTCATGATTCATTACATGGTTCATGATTCAATTCATGATTCATGATTCAATTCATGATTCAATTCATGATTCATGATTCGATTCATGATTCATGATTCAATTCATGATTCATGATTCATTTCATGATTCATTTTATGATTCATAATTCAATTCATGATTCATGATTCAATTCATGATTTATGATTCATGATTCAATTCATGAATCATTATTCATGATTCAATTCATGATTCATGATTCAATTCATGATTCATGATTCATAATTCAATTCATGATTAATGATTCAATTCATGATTCATGATTCAATTCATGATTTGATTCATGAGTCATGATTCAATTCATGATTCATGACTCATGATTCAATTCATGATTCATGATTCAATTCATGATTTATGATTCATGATTCAATTCATGAATCATTATTCATGATTCAATTCATTATACATAATTCAATTCATGATTCATGATTCATAATTCAATTCATGATTCAATTCATGATTCAATTCATGATTCATGATTCAATTCATGATTCATGATTCATTTCATGCTTCATGATTTATGATTCAATTCATGATTCATGATTCAATTCATGATTCATGATTCATGATTCAATTCATGATTCATGATTCAATGCATGATTCAATTCTTGATTCAATTCATAATTCAATTCATGATTCATGATTCAATTCATGATTTATGATTCAATTCATGATTTATTTCATGATTCATGATTCGATTCATGATTCATGATTCAATTCATGATTCAATTCATGATTTATGATTCAATTCATGATTCATGATTCATGATTTAATTCATGATTCATGATTCATGATTCATGATTCGATTTATAATTCATGATTCAATTCATGATGCATGATTCAATTTGTGATTCATGATTTAATTCATGATTCATGATTCATTTCATGATTCATTTCATGATTCATGATTCAATTCATGATTCATGAGTCAATTCATGATTCATGATTCATTTCATGATTCATGATTTAATTCATGATTAAATTAATGATTCAATTTATGATTCATAATTCATGATTCAATTCATGATTCAATTCATGATTCATGATTCAATTCATGATTCATGATTCAATTCATGATTCATGATTCAATGCATGATTCAATTCTTGATTCAATTCATAATTCAATTCATGATTCATGATTCAATTCATGATTCGATTCATGATTCATGATTCATGATTCGAATTATGATTCATGATTAAATTCATGATTCATGATTTATGATTCAATTCATGATTCATGATTTATTTCATGATTCAATTCATGGTTCATGAATCTTGATTCAATTCATGATTTATTTCATGATTCATGATTCGATTCATGATTCATGATTCATGATTCAATTCATGATTCAATTCATGATTTATTTCATGATTCATGATTCGATTCATGATTCATGATTCAATTCTTGATTTATGATTCATGATTCCTGATTCAATTCATGATTCATGATTCAATTCATGATTCATGATTCATTTCATGATTCATGATTCAATTCATGATTCAATTCATGATTCAATTTATGATTCATAATTCATGATTCAATTCATGATTCAATTTATGATTCATGATTCATGATTCAATTCATGATTCATGATTCATGATTCGATTCATGATTCATGATTCAATTCATGATTCATGATTCATGATTCGATTTATGAATTATGAATCAATTCATGATTCAATTCAAGATTCATAATTCATTTCATGATTCATTTCATGATTCATTTCATTATCCATGATTCCTGATTCAATTCATGATTCAAGATTCAATTCATGATTCTTGATTCATTTCATGATTCATGATTCATGATTCAATTCATGATTCATGATTCAATTCATGATTCATGATTCAATTCATGAATCATGATTTGATTCATGATTCAATTCATGATTCAATTCTTGTTTCAATTAATAATTCAATTCATGATTCATGATTCAATTCATGATTCATGATTCATGATTCAATTCATGATTCGATTCATGATTCATGATTCATGATTCGATATATGATTCATGATTAAATTCATGATTCATAATTTATGATTCAATTCATGATTCATGATTCGATATATGATTTATGATTAAATTCATGATTCATAATTTATGATTCAATTCATGATTCATGATTCATGATTCAATTCATGATTCGATTCATGATTCATGATTCAATTAATGATTCATGATTTGATTCATGATTCATGATTCAATTTTTAATTCATGATTCGATTCATGATTCATGATTAAATTTATGATTCATGATTTATGATTCAATTCAAGATTCATGATTTATTTCATGATTCAATTCATGGTTCATGAATCTTGATTCAATTCATGATTTATTTCATGATTCATGATTCGATTCATGATTCATGATTCATGATTCAATTCATGATGCATGATTCAATTTGTGATTCATGATTTAATTCATGATTCATGATTCATTTCATGATTCATTTCATGATTCATGATTCAATTCATGATTCATGAGTCAATTCATGATTCATGATTCATTTCATGATTCATGATTTAATTCATGATTAAATTAATGATTCAATTTATGATTCATAATTCATGATTCAATTCATGATTCAATTCATGATTCATGATTCATGATTCAATTCATGATTCATGATTCAATTCATGATTCATGATTCAATGCATGATTCAATTCTTGATTCAATTCATAATTCAATTCATGATTCATGATTCAATTCATGATTCGATTCATGATTCATGATTCATGATTCGAATTATGATTCATGATTAAATTCATGATTCATGATTTATGATTCAATTCATGATTCATGATTTATTTCATGATTCAATTCATGGTTCATGAATCTTGATTCAATTCATGATTTATTTCATGATTCATGATTCGATTCATGATTCATGATTCATGATTCAATTCATGATTCAATTCATGATTTATTTCATGATTCATGATTCGATTCATGATTCATGATTCAATTCTTGATTTATGATTCATGATTCATGATTTAATTCATGATTCATAATTCAATTCATGATTCATGATTCGATTCATGATTCATGTTTGAATTCATGATTCAATTCATGATTCATTTCATGATTCATGATTCAATTTATGATTCATGAATCAATCCATGATTCATGATTCGATTCATGATTCATGATTCATTTCATGATTCTTTTCATGATTCATGATTTAATTCATGATTCATGATTCATGATTCAATTCATGATTAATGATTCAATTCATGATTCATGATTCATTTTATGATTCATGATTCATGATTCAATTCATGATTCATGATTCAATTCATCATTCATGATTCAATTCATGATTCGATTCATGATTCATGATTCAATTCATGATTCATGACTCATGATTCAATTCATGATTCATGATTCAATTCATGATTCATGATTCAATTCATCATTCATGATTCATGATTCAATTCATGATTCAATACATGATTAATGATTCGATTCATGATTCATAATTCAATTCATGATTCATGATTCATGATTCAATTCATGATTCGATTCATGATTCATGATTCAATTCATGATTCATGATTCAATTCATTATTCATGATTCAATTCATGATTCATGATTCAATTCATGATTCATGATTCATGATTTATGATTAAATTCATGATTCGATTCATGATTCATAATTCGATATATGATTCATGATTAAACTCATGATTCATGTTTTATGATTCAATTCATGATTCATGATTCATGATTCAATTCATGATTCGATTCATGATTCATGATTCATTATTCAATTCATGATTCATGATTCGATTCATGATTCATGATTCAATTCTTGATTCATGATTCGATTCATGATTCATGATTACATTTATGATTCATGATTTATGATTGAATTCATGATTCATGACTTATTTCATAATTCAATTCATGGTTCATGAATCTTGATTCATTTCATGATTCATTTCATGATTCATGATTCCTGATTCAATTCATGATTCTTGATTCAATTCATGATTCATGATTCATGATTCAATTCATGATTCGATTCATGATTCATGATTCATGATTCAATTTATGATTCATGATTCGTTTCATTAATCATGATTCAATTCTTGATTCATGATTCGATTTATGATTCATGATTAAATTCATGATTCATGATTTATGATTGAATTCATGATTCATGATTTATTTCATGATTCAATTCATGGTTCATGAATCTTGATTCAATTCATGATTTATTTCATGATTCATAATTCGATTCATGATTCATGATTCAATTCATGAGTCATGATTCATTTCATGATTCATTTCATGATTCAATTCATAATTTATGATTCATGATTCGATTCATGATTCATGATTCAATTCATGATTCGTGATTCATGATTCATGATTCAATTCATGATTCATGATTCGATTCATAAATCATGATTCATGATTCAATTCATGATTCATGATTCATTTCATGATTCATGATTCAATTCATGATTCAATTCATGATTCAATTTATGATTCATAATTCATGATTCAATTCATGATTCAATTTATGATTCATGATTCATGATTCAATTCATGATTCATGATTCAATTCATGATTCATGATTCAATTCATGATTCATGATTTATGAATTATGAATCAATTCATGATTCAATTCATGATTCATGATTCATTTCATGATTCATTACATGATTCATGATTCAATTCAAGATTCATGATTCAATTCATGATTTATTTCATGATTCATGATTCCTGATTCAATTCATGATTCATGATTCAATTCATGATTCTTGATTCATTTCATGATTCATAATTCATGATTCAATTCATGATTCATGATTCAATTCATGATTCATGATTCAATTCATGAATCATGATTCGATTCATGATTCATGATTCAATTCATGATTCATGATTCAATGCATGATTCATGATTCATGATTCATTTTATGATTCATGATTCATGATTTAATTCATGATTCATGATTCAATTCATGATTCCATTCATGATTCATGATTCAATTCATGATTCATGACTCATGATTCAATTCATGATTCATGATTCAATTCATGATTCATGATTCATGATTCAATTCATGATTCATGATTCAATTCATGATTCATGATTCGATTCATGATTCATAATTCAATTCATGATTCATGATTCATGATTCAATTCATGATTAGATTCATGATTCATGATTCAAATTATGATTCATGATTCAATTCATGAGTCATGATTCATGATTCAATTCATGATTCATGATTCATGATTCGATTCATGATTCATGATTCGATTCATGATTCATGATTCATGATTCAATTCATGATTCATTATTCATGATTCAATTCATGATTCGATTAATGAGTCATGATTCATGATTCGATATATGATTCATGATTAAATTCATGATTCATAATTTATGATTCAATTCATGATTCATGATTCATGATTCAATTCATGATTCATGATTCATGATTCAATTCATGATTCATGATTTGATTCATGATTCATGATTCAATTTTTAATTCATGATTCGATTCATGATTCATGATTAAATTTATGATTCATGATTTATGATTCAATTCATGATTCATGATTTATTTCATGATTCAATTCATGGTTCATGAATCTAGATTCAATTCATGATTTATTTCATAATTCATGATTTGATTCATGATTCATGATTCATGATTCAATTCATGATTCAATTCATTATTTATTTCATGATTCATGATTCGATTCATAATTCATGATTCATGATTCAATTCATGATTCAAGATTCAATTCATGATTCATTTCATGATTCATGATTCGAATTATGATTCATGAGTCAATTCGTGATTCATGATTCAATTAATGATTCATGATTCATTTCATGAGTCATTTCATGATTCATTTCATGATTCATGATTCCTGATTCAATTCATGATTCATGATTCAATTCATGATTCATGATTAATTTCATGATTCATGATTCAATTCATGATTCGATTCATGATTTATGATTCAATTCATGATTCATGATTCATGATTCAATTCATGATTCATGATTCGAATTATGATTCATGATTCAATTCATGATTCATGATTAAATTCATGATTCATGATTTATGATTCAATTCATGATTCATGATTTATTTCATGATTCAATTCATGGTTCATGAATCTTGATTCAATTCATGATTTATTTCATGATTCATGATTCGATTCATGATTCATGATTCAATTCATGATTCAATTCATGATTTATTTCATAATTCATGATTCGATTCATGATTCATGATTCATGATTCAATTCATGATTCAATTCATGATTTATGATTTAATTCATGATTCATGATTCATGATTTAATTCCTGATTCATGATTCATGATTCATGATTCGATTTATAATTCATGATTCAATTCATGATGCATGATTCAATTCGTGATTCATGATTCAATTCATGATTCATGATTCATTTCATGATTCATTTCATGATTCATGATTCCTGATTCAATTCATGATTTATGATTCAATACATGATTCAATTCATGATTCAATTTATGATTCATAATTCATGATTCAATTCATGATTCAATTTATGATTCATGATTCATGATTCAATTCATGATTCATGATTTATGATTCGATTCATGATTCATGATTCAATTAATGATTCATGATTCAATTCATAATTCGTGATTCATGATTCAATTCATGATTCATGATTCGATTCATGATTCATGATTCATGATTCAATTCATAATTCATGATTCGATTTATGATTCATGATTCAATTCATGATTCAATTCATGATTCATGATTCAATTCAATATTCATGATTCATTTCATGATTCATTTCATGATTCATGATTCAATTCAAGATTCATGATTTAATTCATGATTCATTTCATGATTCATGATTAATGATTCAATTCATGATTCATGATTCAATTCATGATTCATTAATCATCATTCATCATTCAATTCATGATTCATGATTCAATTCATGATTTATTTCATGATTCATGATTCAATTCATGATTCATGATTCATGATTCAATTCATGATTCAATTCATGATTTATGATTCAATTCATGATTCATGATGCATGATTCAATTCATGATTCATGATTCAATTCATGATTCATGATTCATTTCATGATTCATTTCATGATTTATGATTCCTGATTCAATTCATGATTCATGATTCAATTCATGATTCATGATTCATTTCATGATTCATGCTTGAATTCATGATTCAATTCATGAATCAAATTTATGATTTATAATTCATGATTCAATTCATGATTCAATTTATGATTCATGATTCATGATTCAATTCATGATTCATGATTCATGATTCGATTCATGATTCATGATTCAATTAATAATTCAATTCATGATTCATGATTCAATTCATGATTCATGATTCAATGCATGAATCATGATTCATGATTCAATGCATTATTCAATTCTTGATTGAATTCATGATTAAATTCATGATTCGATTCATGATTCATGTTTGAATTCATGATTCAATTCATGATTCATTTCATGATTCATGAATCAATTCATGATTCATGATTCAATTCATGATTCATGATTCGATTCATGATTCATGATTCATGATTCAATTAATGATTCATGATTCATTTCATGATTCATGATTTAATTTATGATTCATGACTCATGATTCAATTCATAATTCATGATTCATGATTCAATTCATGATTCATGATTCAATTCATGATTCATGATTCGATTCATGATTCATAATTCAATTCATGATTCATGATTCAATTCATGATTCGATTCATGATTCATGATTCAATTCATGAGTCATGATTCATGATTCAATTCATGATTCATGATTCATGATTCGATTCATGATTCATGATTCATGATTCGATTCATGATTCATGATTCATGATTCAATTCATGATTCATGATTCATGATTCAATTCATGATTCGATTCATGATTCATGATTCATGATTCGATATATGATTCATGATTAAATTCATGATTCATAATTTATGATTCAATTCATGATTCATGATTCGATATATGATTTATGATTAAATTCATGATTCATAATTTATGATTCAATTCATGATTCATGATTCATGATTCAATTCATGATTCGAATTATGATTCATGATTCAATTCATGATTCATGATTTGATTCATGATTCATGATTCAATTTTTAATTCATGATTCGATTCATGATTCATGATTCGATTCATAATTCGTGATTCATGATTCATGATTCAATTCATGATTCATGATTCGATTCATGATTCATGATTCATGATTCAATTCATGATTCATGATTCATTTCATGATTCATGATTTGATTCATGATTCATCATTCATCATTCAATTCATGATTCATGATTCAATTCATGATTCATGATTTGATTCATGATTCATCATTCATCATTCAATTCATGATTCATGATTCAATTCATGATTTATTTCATGATTCATGATTCGATTAATGATTCATGATTCATGATTCAATTCATGATTTATGATTCAATTCATGATTCATGATGCATGATTCAATTCATGATTCAATTCATGATTCATGATTCATTTCATGATTCATTTCATGATTCATGATTCCTGGTTCAATTCATGATTCATGATTCAATTCATGATTCATGATTCAATTCATGATTCATGATTCATTTCATGATTCATGCTTGAATTCATGATTCAATTCATGATTCAATTTATGATTCATAATTCATGATTCAATTCATGATTCAATTTATGATTCATGATTCATGATTCAATTCATGATTCATGATTCATGATTCGATTCATGATTCATGATTCAATTCATGATTCATGATTCATGATTCGATTTATGAATTATGAATCAATTCATGATTCAATTCATGATTCATGATTCATTTCATGATTCATTTCATGATTCATGATTCAATTCAAGATTCATGATTCAATTCATGATTCATTTCATGATTCATTTCATTATCCATGATTCCTGATTCAATTCATGATTCATGATTCAATTCATGATTCTTGATTCATTTCATGATTCATGATTCATGATTCAATTCATGATTCATGATTCATGATTCAATTCATGATTCATGATTCAATTCATGAATCATGATTCGATTCATGATTCATGATTCAATTCATGATTCAATTCTTGTTTTAATTAATAATTCAATTCATGATTCATGATTCAATTCATGATTCATGATTCATGATTCAATGCATGATTCATGAATCACGATTCAATGCATTATTCAATTCTTGATTGAATTCATGATTAAATTCATGATTCGATTCATGATTCATGTTTGAATTCATGATTCAATTCATGATTCATTTCATGATTCATGATTAAATTCATGATTCATGATTCAATTCATGATTCATGATTCGATTCATGATTCATGATTCATGATTCAATTCATGATTCATGATTCATTTCATGATTCATGATTTAATTTATGATTCATGACTCATGATTCAATTCATAATTAATGATTCATGATTCAATTCATGATTCATGATTCAATTCATAATTCATGATTCGATTCATGATTTATAATTCAATTCATGATTCATGATTCATGATTCAATTCTTGATTCGATTCATGATTCATGATTCAATTCATGAGTCATGATTCATGATTCAATTCATGATTCATGATTCATGATTCGATTCATGATTCATGATTCAAGATTCGATTCATGATTCATGATTCAATTCATGATTCATGATTCATGATTCAATTCATGATTCGATTCATGATTCATGATTCATGATTCGATATATGATTCATGATTAAATTCATGATTCATAATTTATGATTCAATTCATGATTCATGATTCGATATATGATTTATGATTAAATTCATGATTCATTATTTATGATTCAATTCATGATTCATGATTCATGATTCAATTCATGATTCAATTCATGATTCATGATTCAATTAATGATTCATGATTTGATTCATGATTCATGATTCAATTTTTAATTCATGATTCGATTCATGATTCATGATTAAATTTATGATTCATGATTTATGATTCAATTCAAGATTCATGATTTATTTCATGATTCAATTCATGGTTCATGAATCTTGATTCAATTCATGATTTATTTCATGATTCATGATTCGATTCATGATTCATGATTCATGATTCAATTCATGATTCAATTCATTATTTATTTCATGATTCATGATTCATGATTCATGATTCAATTCATGATTCAAGATTCAATTCATGATTCATTTCATGATTCATGATTCGATTTATGATTCATGATTCAATTCGTGATTCATGATTCAATTAATGATTCATGATTCATTTCATGAGTCATTTTATGATTCATTTCATGATTCATGATTCCTGATTCAATTCATGATTCATGATTCAATTCATGATTCATGATTCATTTCATGATTCATGATTCAATTCATGATTCGATTCATGATTTATGATTCAATTCATGATTCATGATTCATGATTAAATTCATGATTCATGATTCATGATTCGAATTATGATTCATGATTAAATTCATGATTCATGATTTATGATTCAATTCATGATTCATGATTTATTTCATGATTCAATTCATGGTTCATGAATCTTGATTCAATTCATGATTTATTTCATGATTCATGATTCGATTCATGATTCATGATTCAATTCTTGATTTATGATTTGTGATTCATGATTTAATTCATGATTCATGATTCGATTCATGATTCATGATTTATGATTCAATTCATGGTTAATGAATCTTTATTGAATTCATGATTTATTTTATGATTCATGATTCGATTCATGATTCATGATTCAATTCATGATTCAATTCATGATTTATGATTTAATTCATGATTCATGATTCATGATTTAATTCCTGATTCATGATTCATGATTCATGATTCGATTTATAATTCATGATTCAATTCATGATGCATGATTCAATTCATGATTCATGATTCAATACATGATTCATGATTCATTCCATGATTCATGATTCAATTCATGATTCAATTCATGATTCAATTCATGATTCATAATTCATGATTCAATTCATGATTCAATTTATGATTCATGATTCATGATTCAATTCATGATTCATGATTCATGATTCAATTTATGATTCATGATTCATGATTCAATTCATGATTCATGATTCATGATTCAATTCATGATTCATGATTCAATTCATGATTCATGATTCAATTCATAATTCGTGATTCATGATTCATGATTCAATTCATGATTCATGATTCATGATTCAATTCATAATTCATGATTCGATTTATGATTCATGATTCAATTCATGATTCATGATTCAATTCATGATTCAATTCATGATTCATGATTCAATTCATGATTCATGATTCAATTCATGATTCATGATTCATTTCATGATTCATTTCATGATTCATGATTCAATTCAAGATTCATGATTCAATTCATGATTCATTTCATGATTCATGATTAATGATTTAATTCATGATTCAATTCATGATTCAACTTATGAATTATAATTCATGATTCAATTCATGATTCAATTCATGATTCATGATTCATGATTCAATTCATGATTCATGATTCAATTCATGATTCATGATTCAATTCATGATTCATCATTCATCATTCAATTCATGATTCATGATTCAATTCATGATTCAATTCATGATTTATTTCATGATTCATGATTCGATTCATGATTCATGATTCATGATTCAATTCATGATTCAATTCATGATTTATGATTCAATTCATGATTCATGATGCATGATTCAGTTTGTGATTCATGATTCAATTCATGATTCATGATTCATTTCATGATTCATTTCATGATTCATGATTCCTGATTCAATTCATGATTCATGATTCAATTCATGATTCATGATTCATTTCATGATTCATGATTCAATTCATGATTCAATTCATGATTCAATTTATGATTCATAATTCATGATTCAATTCATGATTCAATTTATGATTCATGATTCATGATTCAATTCATGATTCATGATTCATGATTCGATTCATGATTCATGATTCAATTCATGATTCATGATTCATGATTCGATTTATGAATTATGAATCAATTCATGATTCAATTCAAGATTCATAATTCATTTCATGATTCATTTCATGATTCATTTCATTATCCATGATTCCTGATTCAATTCATGATTCAAGATTCAATTCATGATTCTTGATTCATTTCATGATTCATGATTCATGATTCAATTCATGATTCATGATTCAATTCATGATTCATGATTCAATTCATGAATCATGATTTGATTCATGATTCAATTCATGATTCAATTCTTGTTTCAATTAATAATTCAATTCATGATTCATGATTCAATTCATGATTCATGATTCATGATTCAATTCATGATTCGATTCATGATTCATGATTCATGATTCGATATATGATTCATGATTAAATTCATGATTCATAATTTATGATTCAATTCATGATTCATGATTCGATATATGATTTATGATTAAATTCATGATTCATAATTTATGATTCAATTCATGATTCATGATTCATGATTCAATTCATGATTCGATTCATGATTCATGATTCAATTAATGATTCATGATTTAATTCATGATTCATGATTCAATTTTTAATTCATGATTCGATTCATGATTCATGATTAAATTTATGATTCATGATTTATGATTCAATTCAAGATTCATGATTTATTTCATGATTCAATTCATGGTTCATGAATCTTGATTCAATTCATGATTTATTTCATGATTCATGATTCGATTCATGATTCATGATTCATGATTCAATTCATGATTCAATTCATTATTTATTTCATGATTCATGATTCATGATTCAATTCATGATTCAAGATTCAATTCATGATTCATTTCATGATTCATGATTCGATTTATGATTCATGATTCAATTCGTGATTCATGATTCAATTAATGATTCATGATTCATTTCATGAGTCATTTTATGATTCATTTCATGATTCATGATTCCTGATTCAATTCATGATTCATGATTCAATTCATGATTCATGATTCATTTCATGATTCATGATTCAATTCATGATTCGATTCATGATTTATGATTCAATTCATGATTCATGATTCATGATTAAATTCATGATTCATGATTCATGATTCGAATTATGATTCATGATTAAATTCATGATTCATGATTTATGATTCAATTCATGATTCATGATTTATTTCATGATTCAATTCATGGTTCATGAATCTTGATTCAATTCATGATTTATTTCATGATTCATGATTCGATTCATGATTCATGATTCAATTCTTGATTTATGATTTATGATTCATGATTTAATTCATGATTCATGATTCGATTCATGATTCATGATTTATGATTCAATTCATGGTTAATGAATCTTTATTGAATTCATGATTTATTTTATGATTCATGATTCGATTCATGATTCATGATTCAATTCATGATTCAATTCATGATTTATGATTTAATTCATGATTCATGATTTATGATTCGATTTATAATTCATGATTCAATTCATGAGGCATGATTCAATTCGTGATTCATGATTCAATTCATGATTCAATTCATGATTTATGATTTAATTCATGATTCATGATTCATGATTTAATTCCTGATTCATGATTCATGATTCATGATTCGATTTATAATTCATGATTCAATTCATGATGCATGATTCAATTCGTGATTCATGATTCAATTCATGATTCATAATTCATTTCATGATTCATTTCATGATTCATGATTCCTGATTCAATTCATGATTCATGATTCAATACATGATTCATGATTCATTCCATGATTCATGATTCAATTCATGATTCAATTCATGATTCAATTCATGATTCATAATTCATGATTCAATTCATGATTCAATTTATGATTCATGATTCATGATACAATTCATGATTCATGATTCATGATTCAATTTATGATTCATGATTCATGATTCAATTCATGATTCATGATTCATGATTCAATTCATGATTCATGATTCAATTCATGATTCATGATTCAATTCATAATTCGTGATTCATGATTCATGATTCAATTCATGATTCATGATTCAATTCATAATTCATGATTCGATTTATGATTCATGATTCAATTCATGATTCATGATTCAATTCATGATTCAATTCATGATTCATGATTCAATTCATGATTCATGATTCATTTCATGATTCATTTCATGATTCATGATTCAATTCAAGATTCATGATTCAATTCATGATTCATTTCATGATTCATGATTAATGATTTAATTCATGATTCAATTCATGATTCAACTTATGAATTATAATTCATGATTCAATTCATGATTCAATTCATGATTCATGATTCATGATTCAATTCATGATTCATGATTCAATTCATGATTCATGATTCAATTCATGATTCATCATTCATCATTCAATTCATGATTCATGATTCAATTCATGATTCAATTCATGATTTATTTCATGATTCATGATTCGATTCATGATTCATGATTCATGATTCAATTCATGATTCAATTCATGATTTATGATTCAATTCATGATTCATGATGCATGATTCAGTTTGTGATTCATGATTCAATTCATGATTCATGATTCATTTCATGATTCATTTCATGATTCATGATTCCTGATTCAATTCATGATTCATGATTCAATTCATGATTCATGATTCATTTCATGATTCATGATTCAATTCATGATTCAATTCATGATTCAATTTATGATTCATAATTCATGATTCAATTCATGATTCAATTTATGATTCATGATTCATGATTCCATTCATGATTCATGATATATGATTCGATTCATGATTCATGATTCAATTCATGATTCATGATTCATGATTCGATTTATGAATTATGAATCAATTCATGATTCAATTCAAGATTCATAATTCATTTCATGATTCATTTCATGATTCATTTCATTATCCATGATTCCTGATTCAATTCATGATTCAAGATTCAATTCATGATTCTTGATTCATTTCATGATTCATGATTCATGATTCAATTCATGATTCATGATTCATGATTCAATTCATGATTCAATTCATGAATCATGATTTGATTCATGATTCAATTCATGATTCAATTCTTGTTTCAATTAATAATTCAATTCATGATTCATGATTCAATTCATGATTCATGATTCATGATTCAATGCATGATTCATGATTCATGATTCAATGCATGATTCAATTCTTGATTCAATTCATGATTAAATTCATGATTCATGATTCGATTCATGATTCATGTTTGGATTCATGATTTAATTCATGATTCATTTCATGATTCATGATTCAATTCATGATTCATGATTCAATTCATGATTCATGATTCATGATTTAATTCATGATTCATGATTCGATTCATGATTCATGATTTATGATTCAATTCATGGTTAATGAATCTTTATTGAATTCATGATTTATTTTATGATTCATGATTCGATTCATGATTCATGATTCAATTCATGATTCAATTCATGATTTATGATTTAATTCATGATTCATGATTTATGATTCGATTTATAATTCATGATTCAATTCATGATGCATGATTCAATTCGTGATTCATGATTCAATTCATGATTCAATTCATGATTTATGATTTAATTCATGATTCATGATTCATGATTTAATTCCTGATTCCTGATTCATGATTCATGATTCGATTTATAATTCATGATTCAATTCATGATGCATGATTCAATTCGTGATTCATGATTCAATTCATGATTCATAATTCATTTCATGATTCATTCCATGATTCATGATTCAATTCATGATTCAATTCATGATTCAATTCATGATTCATAATTCATGATTCAATTCATGATTCAATTTATGATTCATGATTCATGATTCAATTCATGATTCATGATTCATGATTTAATTTATGATTCATGATTCATGATTCAATTCATGATTCATGATTCATGATTCAATTCATGATTCATGATTCAATTCATGATTCATGATTCAATTCATAATTCGTGATTCATGATTCATGATTCAATTCATGATTCATGATTCATGATTCAATTCATAATTCATGATTCGATTTATGATTCATGATTCAATTCATGATTCATGATTCAATTCATGATTCAATTCATGATTCATGGTTCAATTCATGATTCATGATTCATTTCATGATTCATTTCATGATTCATGATTCAATTCAAGATTCATGATTCAATTCATGATTCATTTCATGATTCATGATTAATGATTTAATTCATGATTCAATTCATGATTCAACTTATGAATTATAATTCATGATTCAATTCATGATTCAATTCATGATTCATGATTCATGATTCAATTCATGATTCATGATTCAATTCATGATTCATGATTCAATTCATGATTCATCATTCATCATTCAATTCATGATTCATGATTCAATTCATGATTCAATTCATGATTTATTTCATGATTCATGATTCGATTCATGATTCATGATTCATGATTCAATTCATGATTCAATTCATGATTTATGATTCAATTCATGATTCATGATGCATGATTCAGTTTGTGATTCATGATTCAATTCATGATTCATGATTCATTTCATGATTCATTTCATGATTCATGATTCCTGATTCAATTCATGATTCATGATTCAATTCATGATTCATGATTCATTTCATGATTCATGATTCAATTCATGATTCAATTCATGATTCAATTTATGATTCATAATTCATGATTCAATTCATGATTCAATTTATGATTCATGATTCATGATTCAATTCATGATTCATGATTCATGATTCGATTCATGATTCATGATTCAATTCATGATTCATGATTCATGATTCGATTTATGAATTATGAATCAATTCATGATTCAATTCAAGATTCATAATTCATTTCATGATTCATTTCATGATTCATTTCATTATCCATGATTCCTGATTCAATTCATGATTCAAGATTCAATTCATGATTCTTGATTCATTTCATGATTCATGATTCATGATTCAATTCATGATTCATGATTCAATTCATGATTCATGATTCATGATTCAATTCATGATTCATGATTCAATTCATGAATCATGATTTGATTCATGATTCAATTCATGATTCAATTCTTGTTTCAATTAATAATTCAATTCATGATTCATGATTCAATTCATGATTCATGATTCATGATTCAATGCATGATTCATGATTCATGATTCAATGCATGATTCAATTCTTGATTCAATTCATGATTAAATTCATGATTCATGATTCGATTCATGATTCATGTTTGGATTCATGATTTAATTCATGATTCATTTCATGATTCATGATTCAATTCATGATTCATGATTCAATTCATGATTCATGATTCAATTCATGATTCATTAATTCATGATTCAATTCATGATTCATGATTCATTTCATGATTCATGATTTAATTTATGATTCATGACTCATGATTCAATTCATAATTCATGATTCATGATTCAATTCATGATTCATGATTCAATCCATGATTCATGATTCGATTCATGATTCATAATTCAATTCATGATTCATGATTCAATTCATGATTCGATTCATGATTCATGATTCAATTCATGATTCATGATTCATGATTCAATTCATGAGTCATGATTCATGATTCAATTCATGATTCATGATTCATGATTCGATTCATGATTCATGATTCATGATTCAATTCATGATTCATGATTCATGATTTAATTCATGATTCGATTCATGATTCAGGATTCATGATTCGATATATGATTCATGATTAAATTCATGATTCATAATTTATGATTCAATTCATGATTCATGATTCATGATTCGATATATGATTCATGATTAAATTCATGATTCATAATTTATAAATCAATTCATGATTCATGATTCATAATTCAATTCATGATTCGATTCATGATTCATGATTCAATTCATGATTCATGATTTGATTCATGATTCATGATTCAATTTTTAATTTATGATTCGATTCATAATTCATGATTAAATTTATGATTCATGATTTATGATTCAATTCATGATTCATGATTTATTTCATGATTCAATTCATGGTTCATGAATCTTGATTCAATTCATGATTTATTTCATGATTCATGATTCGATTCATGATTCATGATTTATGATTCAATTCATGGTTAATGAATCTTTATTGAATTCATGATTTATTTTATGATTCATGATTCGATTCATGATTCATGATTCATGATTCAATTCATGATTCAATTCATGATTTATGATTTAATTCATGATTCATGATTTATGATTCGATTTATAATTCATGATTCAATTCATGATGCATGATTCAATTCGTGATTCATGATTCAATTCATGATTCATTCCATGATTCATGATTCAATTCATGATTCATTCCATGATTCATGATTCAATTCATGATTCATGATTCCTGATTCAATTCATGATTCATGATTCCTGATTCAATTCATGATTTATGATTCAATACATGATTTATGATTCATTCCATGATTCATGATTCAATTCATGATTCAATTCATAATTCATGATTCGATTTATGATTCATGATTCAATTCATGATTCAATTCATGATTCATGATTCAATTCATGATTCATGATTCATTTCATGATTCATTTCATGATTCATGATTCAATTCAAGATTCATGATTCAATTCATGATTCATTTCATGATTCATGATTAATGATTCAATTCATGATTCAATTCATGATTCAACTTATGATTTATAATTCATGATTCAATTCATGATTCAATTCATGATTCATGATTCATGATTTAATTCATGATTCATGATTCAATTCATGATTCATGATTCAATTCATGATTCATCATTCATCATTCAATTCATGATTCATGATTCAATTCATGATTCAATTCATGATTTATTTCATGATTCATTATTCAATTCATGATTCATGATTCATGATTCAATTCATGATTCAATTCATGATTTATGATTCAATTCATGATTCATGATGCATGATTCAGTTCGTGATTCATGATTCAATTCATGATTCATGATTCATTTCATGATTCATTTCATGATTCATGATTCCTGATTCAATTCATGATTCATGATTCAATTCATGATTCATGATTCATTTCATGATTCATGATTCAATTCATGATTCAATTCATGATTCAATTTATGATTCATAATTCATGATTCAATTCATGATTCAATTTATGATTCATGATTCATGATTCAATTCATGATTCATGATTCATGATTCGATTCATGATTCATGATTCAATTCATGATTCATGATTCATGATTCGATTTATGAATTATGAATCAATTCATGATTCAATTCATGATTCATGATTCATTTCATGATTCATGATTCATTTCATGATTCATTTCATGATTCATTTCATTATCCATGATTCCTGATTCAATTCATGATTCAAGATTCAATTCATGATTCTTGATTCATTTCATGATTCATGATTTATGATTCAATTCATGATTCATGATTCATGATTCAATTCATGATTCATGATTCAATTCATGAATCATGATTCGATTCATGATTCATGATTCAATTCATGATTCAATTCTTGTTTCAATTAATAATTCAATTCATGATTCATGATTTAATTCATGATTCATGATTCATGATTCAATTCATGATTCATGATTCAATTCATGATTCATGATTCAATTCATGATTCATGATTCAATTCATAATTCGTGATTCATGATTCATGATTCAATTCATGATTCATGATTCGATTCATGATTCATGATTCATGATTCAATTCATAATTCATAATTCGTGATTCATGATTCATGATTCAATTCATGATTCATGATTCGATTCATGATTCATGATTCATGATTCAATTCATAATTCATGATTCGATTTATGATTCATGATTCAATTCATGATTCATGATTCAATTCATGATTCAATTCATGATTCATGATTCAATTAATGATTCATGATTCATTTCATGATTCATTTCATGATTCATGATTCAATTCAAGATTCATGATTCAATTCATGATTCATTTCATGATTCATGATTAATGATTCAATTCATGATTCAATTCATGATTCAACTTATGATTTATAATTCATGATTCAATTCATGATTCAATTCATGATTCAATTTATGATTCATAATTCATGATTCAATTCATGATTCAATTTATGATTCATGATTCATGATTCAATTCATGATTCATGATTCATGATTCGATTCATGATTCATGATTCAATTCATGATTCATGATTCGATTTATGAATTATGAATCAATTCATGATTCAATTCATGATTCATGATTCATTTCATGATTCATTTCATGATTCATTTCATTATCCATGATTCCTGATTCAATTCATGATTCAAGATTCAATTCATGATTTTTGATTCATTTCATGATTCATGATTCATGATTCAATTCATGATTCATGATTCATGATTCAATTCATGATTCATGATTCAATTCATGAATCATGATTTGATTCATGATTCATGATTCAATTCATGATTCATGATTCAATGCATGATTCATGATTCATGATTCAATGCATGATTCAATTCTTGATTCAATTCATGATTAAATTCATGATTCATGATTCGATTCATGATTCATGTTTGGATTCATGATTCAATTCATGATTCATTTCATGATTCATGATTCAATTCATGATTCATGATTCAATTCATGATTCATGATTCGATTCATGATTCATGATTTATGATTCAATTCAAGATTCATGATTTATTTCATGATTCAATTCATGGTTCATGAATCTTGATTCAATTCATGATTTATTTCATGATTCATGATTCGATTCATGATTCATGATTCATGATTCAATTCATGATTCAATTCATTATTTATTTCATGATTCATGATTCATGATTCATGATTCAATTCATGATTCAAGATTCAATTCATGATTCATTTCATGATTCATGATTCGATTTATGATTCATGATTCAATTCGTGATTCATGATTCAATTAATGATTCATGATTCATTTCATGAGTCATTTTATGATTCATTTCATGATTCATGATTCCTGATTCAATTCATGATTCATGATTCAATTCATGATTCATGATTCATTTCATGATTCATGATTCAATTCATGATTCGATTCATGATTTATGATTCAATTCATGATTCATGATTCATGATTAAATTCATGATTCATGATTCATGATTCGAATTATGATTCATGATTAAATTCATGATTCATGATTTATGATTCAATTCATGATTCATGATTTATTTCATGATTCAATTCATGGTTCATGAATCTTGATTCAATTCATGATTTATTTCATGATTCATGATTCGATTCATGATTCATGATTCAATTCTTGATTTATGATTTATGATTCATGATTTAATTCATGATTCATGATTCGATTCATGATTCATGATTCATGATTCAATTCATGATTCATGATTCAATTCATGATTCATCATTCATCATTCAATTCATGATTCATGATTCAATTCATGATTCAATTCATGATTTATTTCATGATTCATGATTCGATTCATGATTCATGATTCATGATTCAATTCATGATTCAAATCATGATTTATGATTCAATTCATGATTCATGATGCATGATTCAGTTTGTGATTCATGATTCAATTCATGATTCATGATTCATTTCATGATTCATTTCATGATTCATGATTCCTGATTCAATTCATGATTCATGATTCAATTCATGATTCATGATTCATTTCATGATTCATGATTCAATTCATGATTCAATTCATGATTCAATTTATGATTCATAATTCATGATTCAATTCATGATTCAATTTATGATTCATGATTCATGATTCAATTCATGATTCATGATTCATGATTCGATTCATGATTCATGATTCAATTCATGATTCATGATTCATGATTCGATTTATGAATTATGAATCAATTCATGATTCAATTCAAGATTCATAATTCATTTCATGATTCATTTCATGATTCATTTCATTATCCATGATTCCTGATTCAATTCATGATTCAAGATTCAATTCATGATTCTTGATTCATTTCATGATTCATGATTCATGATTCAATTCATGATTCATGATTCAATTCATGATTCATGATTCATGATTCAATTCATGATTCATGATTCAATTCATGAATCATGATTTGATTCATGATTCAATTCATGATTCAATTCTTGTTTCAATTAATAATTCAATTCATGATTCATGATTCAATTCATGATTCATGATTCATGATTCAATGCATGATTCATGATTCATGATTCAATGCATGATTCAATTCTTGATTCAATTCATGATTAAATTCATGATTCATGATTCGATTCATGATTCATGTTTGGATTCATGATTTAATTCATGATTCATTTCATGATTCATGATTCAATTCATGATTCATGATTCAATTCATGATTCATGATTCAATTCATGATTCATTAATTCATGATTCAATTCATGATTCATGATTCATTTCATGATTCATGATTTAATTTATGATTCATGACTCATGATTCAATTCATAATTCATGATTCATGATTCAATTCATGATTCATGATTCAATCCATGATTCATGATTCGATTCATGATTCATAATTCAATTCATGATTCATGATTCAATTCATGATTCGATTCATGATTCATGATTCAATTCATGATTCATGATTCATGATTCAATTCATGAGTCATGATTCATGATTCAATTCATGATTCATGATTCATGATTCGATTCATGATTCATGATTCATGATTCAATTCATGATTCATGATTCATGATTTAATTCATGATTCGATTCATGATTCAGGATTCATGATTCGATATATGATTCATGATTAAATTCATGATTCATAATTTATGATTCAATTCATGATTCATGATTCATGATTCGATATATGATTCATGATTAAATTCATGATTCATAATTTATAAATCAATTCATGATTCATGATTCATAATTCAATTCATGATTCGATTCATGATTCATGATTCAATTCATGATTCATGATTTGATTCATGATTCATGATTCAATTTTTAATTTATGATTCGATTCATAATTCATGATTAAATTTATGATTCATGATTTATGATTCAATTCATGATTCATGATTTATTTCATGATTCAATTCATGGTTCATGAATCTTGATTCAATTCATGATTTATTTCATGATTCATGATTCGATTCATGATTCATGATTTATGATTCAATTCATGGTTAATGAATCTTTATTGAATTCATGATTTATTTTATGATTCATGATTCGATTCATGATTCATGATTCATGATTCAATTCATGATTCAATTCATGATTTATGATTTAATTCATGATTCATGATTTATGATTCGATTTATAATTCATGATTCAATTCATGATACATGATTCAATTCGTGATTCATGATTCAATTCATGATTCATTCCATGATTCATGATTCAATTCATGATTCATTCCATGATTCATGATTGAATTCATGATTCATGATTCCTGATTCAATTCATGATTCATGATTCCTGATTCAATTCATGATTCATGATTCAATACATGATTTATGATTCATTCCATGATTCATGATTCAATTCATGATTCAATTCATAATTCATGATTCGATTTATGATTCATGATTCAATTCATGATTCAATTCATGATTCATGATTCAATTCATGATTCATGATTCATTTCATGATTCATTTCATGATTCATGATTCAATTCAAGATTCATGATTCAATTCATGATTCATTTCATGATTCATGATTAATGATTCAATTCATGATTCAATTCATGATTCAACTTATGATTTATAATTCATGATTCAATTCATGATTCAATTCATGATTCATGATTTAATTCATGATTCATGATTCAATTCATGATTCATGATTCAATTCATGATTCATCATTCATCATTCAATTCATGATTCATGATTCAATTCATGATTCAATTCATGATTTATTTCATGATTCATTATTCAATTCATGATTCATGATTCATGATTCAATTCATGATTCAATTCATGATTTATGATTCAATTCATGATTCATGATGCATGATTCAGTTCGTGATTCATGATTCAATTCATGATTCATGATTCATTTCATGATTCATTTCATGATTCATGATTCCTGATTCAATTCATGATTCATGATTCAATTCATGATTCATGATTCATTTCATGATTCATGATTCAATTCATGATTCAATTCATGATTCAATTTATGATTCATAATTCATGATTCAATTCATGATTCAATTTATGATTCATGATTCATGATTCAATTCATGATTCATGATTCATGATTCGATTCATGATTCATGATTCAATTCATGATTCATGATTCATGATTCGATTTATGAATTATGAATCAATTCATGATTCAATTCATGATTCATGATTCATTTCATGATTCATGATTCATTTCATGATTCATTTCATGATTCATTTCATTATCCATGATTCCTGATTCAATTCATGATTCAAGATTCAATTCATGATTCTTGATTCATTTCATGATTCATGATTTATGATTCAATTCATGATTCATGATTCATGATTCAATTCATGATTCATGATTCAATTCATGAATCATGATTCGATTCATGATTCATGATTCAATTCATGATTCAATTCTTGTTTCAATTAATAATTCAATTCATGATTCATGATTTAATTCATGATTCATGATTCATGATTCAATTCATGATTCATGATTCAATTCATGATTCATGATTCAATTCATGATTCATGATTCAATTCATAATTCGTGATTCATGATTCATGATTCAATTCATGATTCATGATTCGATTCATGATTCATGATTCATGATTCAATTCATAATTCATGATTCGATTTATGATTCATGATTCAATTCATGATTCATGATTCAATTCATGATTCAATTCATGATTCATGATTCAATTAATGATTCATGATTCATTTCATGATTCATTTCATGATTCATGATTCAATTCAAGATTCATGATTCAATTCATGATTCATTTCATGATTCATGATTAATGATTCAATTCATGATTCAATTCATGATTCAACTTATGATTTATAATTCATGATTCAATTCATGATTCAATTCATGATTCATGATTCATGATTCAATTCATGATTCATGATTCAATTCATGATTCATGATTCAATTCATGATTCATCATTCATGATTCAATTCATGATTCATGATTCAATTCATGATTCAATTCATGATTTATTTCATGATTCATGATTCGATTCATGATTCATGATTCATGATTCAATTCATGATTCAATTCATGATTTATGATTCAATTCATGATTCATGATGCATGATTCAGTTCGTGATTCATGATTCAATTCATGATTCATGATTCATTTCATGATTCATTTCATGATTCATGATTCCTGATTCAATTCATGATTCATGATTCAATTCATGATTCATGATTCATTTCATGATTCAATTCATGATTCAATTCATGATTCAATTTATGATTCATAATTCATGATTCAATTCATGATTCAATTTATGATTCATGATTCATGATTCAATTCATGATTCATGATTCATGATTCGATTCATGATTCATGATTCAATTCATGATTCATGATTCGATTTATGAATTATGAATCAATTCATGATTCAATTCATGATTCATGATTCATTTCATGATTCATTTCATGATTCATTTCATTATCCATGATTCCTGATTCAATTCATGATTCAAGATTCAATTCATGATTTTTGATTCATTTCATGATTCATGATTCATGATTCAATTCATGATTCATGATTCATGATTCAATTCATGATTCATGATTCAATTCATGAATCATGATTTGATTCATGATTCATGATTCAATTCATGATTCATGATTCAATGCATGATTCATGATTCATGATTCAATGCATGATTCAATTCTTGATTCAATTCATGATTAAATTCATGATTCATGATTCGATTCATGATTCATGTTTGGATTCATGATTCAATTCATGATTCATTTCATGATTCATGATTCAATTCATGATTCATGATTCAATTCATGATTCATGATTCGATTCATGATTCATGATTTATGATTCAATTCAAGATTCATGATTTATTTCATGATTCAATTCATGGTTCATGAATCTTGATTCAATTCATGATTTATTTCATGATTCATGATTCGATTCATGATTCATGATTCATGATTCAATTCATGATTCAATTCATTATTTATTTCATGATTCATGATTCATGATTCATGATTCAATTCATGATTCAAGATTCAATTCATGATTCATTTCATGATTCATGATTCGATTTATGATTCATGATTCAATTCGTGATTCATGATTCAATTAATGATTCATGATTCATTTCATGAGTCATTTTATGATTCATTTCATGATTCATGATTCCTGATTCAATTCATGATTCATGATTCAATTCATGATTCATGATTCATTTCATGATTCATGATTCAATTCATGATTCGATTCATGATTTATGATTCAATTCATGATTCATGATTCATGATTAAATTCATGATTCATGATTCATGATTCGAATTATGATTCATGATTAAATTCATGATTCATGATTTATGATTCAATTCATGATTCA
Source organism: Mixophyes australis (assembly GCA_036250195.1). Lineage (NCBI taxonomy): Eukaryota > Metazoa > Chordata > Amphibia > Anura > Limnodynastidae > Mixophyes > Mixophyes australis. The sequence goes on along the minus strand of JAVHZZ010000002.1, from coordinate 179,675,440 downwards.
TGATTTATTTCATGATTCAATTCATGGTTCATGAATCTTGATTCAATTCATGATTTATTTCATGATTCATGATTCGATTCATGATTCATGATTCAATTCTTGATTTATGATTTATGATTCATGATTTAATTCATGATTCATGATTCGATTCATGATTCATGATTTATGATTCAATTCATGGTTAATGAATCTTTATTGAATTCATGATTTATTTTATGATTCATGATTCAATTCATGATTCAATTCATGATTTATGATTTAATTCATGATTCATGATTCATGATTTAATTCCTGATTCATGATTCATGATTCATGATTCGATTTATAATTCATGATTCAATTCATGATGCATGATTCAATTCGTGATTCATGATTCAATTCATGATTCATAATTCATTTCATGATTCATTTCATGATTCATGATTCCTGATTCAATTCATGATTCATGATTCAATACATGATTCATGATTCATTCCATGATTCATGATTCAATTCATGATTCAATTCATGATTCAATTCATGATTCATAATTCATGATTCAATTCATGATTCAATTTATGATTCATGATTCATGATTCAATTCATGATTCATGATTCATGATTCAATTTATGATTCATGATTCATGATTCAATTCATGATTCATGATTCATGATTCAATTCATGATTCATGATTCAATTCATAATTCGTGATTCATGATTCATGATTCAATTCATGATTCATGATTCATGATTCAATTCATAATTCATGATTCGATTTATGATTCATGATTCAATTCATGATTCATGATTCAATTCATGATTCAATTCATGATTCATGATTCAATTCATGATTCATGATTCATTTCATGATTCATTTCATGATTCATGATTCAATTCAAGATTCATGATTCAATTCATGATTCATTTCATGATTCATGATTAATGATTTAATTCATGATTCAATTCATGATTCAACTTATGAATTATAATTCATGATTCAATTCATGATTCAATTCATGATTCATGATTCATGATTCAATTCATGATTCATGATTCAATTCATGATTCATGATTCAATTCATGATTCATCATTCATCATTCAATTCATGATTCATGATTCAATTCATGATTCAATTCATGATTTATTTCATGATTCATGATTCGATTCATGATTCATGATTCATGATTCAATTCATGATTCAATTCATGATTTATGATTCAATTCATGATTCATGATGCATGATTCAGTTTGTGATTCATGATTCAATTCATGATTCATGATTCATTTCATGATTCATTTCATGATTCATGATTCCTGATTCAATTCATGATTCATGATTCAATTCATGATTCATGATTCATTTCATGATTCATGATTCAATTCATGATTCAATTCATGATTCAATTTATGATTCATAATTCATGATTCAATTCATGATTCAATTTATGATTCATGATTCATGATTCAATTCATGATTCATGATTCATGATTCGATTCATGATTCATGATTCAATTCATGATTCATGATTCATGATTCGATTTATGAATTATGAATCAATTCATGATTCAATTCAAGATTCATAATTCATTTCATGATTCATTTCATGATTCATTTCATTATCCATGATTCCTGATTCAATTCATGATTCAAGATTCAATTCATGATTCTTGATTCATTTCATGATTCATGATTCATGATTCAATTCATGATTCATGATTCAATTCATGATTCATGATTCAATTCATGAATCATGATTTGATTCATGATTCAATTCATGATTCAATTCTTGTTTCAATTAATAATTCAATTCATGATTCATGATTCAATTCATGATTCATGATTCATGATTCAATTCATGATTCGATTCATGATTCATGATTCATGATTCGATATATGATTCATGATTAAATTCATGATTCATAATTTATGATTCAATTCATGATTCATGATTCGATATATGATTTATGATTAAATTCATGATTCATAATTTATGATTCAATTCATGATTCATGATTCATGATTCAATTCATGATTCGATTCATGATTCATGATTCAATTAATGATTCATGATTTGATTCATGATTCATGATTCAATTTTTAATTCATGATTCAATTCATGATTCATGATTAAATTTATGATTCATGATTTATGATTCAATTCAAGATTCATGATTTATTTCATGATTCAATTCATGGTTCATGAATCTTGATTCAATTCATGATTTATTTCATGATTCATGATTCGATTCATGATTCATGATTCATGATTCAATTCATTATTTATTTCATGATTCATGATTCATGATTCATGATTCAATTCATGATTCAAGATTCAATTCATGATTCATTTCATGATTCATGATTCGATTTATGATTCATGATTCAATTCGTGATTCATGATTCAATTAATGATTCATGATTCATTTCATGAGTCATTTTATGATTCATTTCATGATTCATGATTCCTGATTCAATTCATGATTCATGATTCAATTCATGATTCATGATTCATTTCATGATTCATGATTCAATTCATGATTCGATTCATGATTTATGATTCAATTCATGATTCATGATTCATGATTAAATTCATGATTCATGATTCATGATTCGAATTATGATTCATGATTAAATTCATGATTCATGATTTATGATTCAATTCATGATTCATGATTTATTTCATGATTCAATTCATGGTTCATGAATCTTGATTCAATTCATGATTTATTTCATGATTCATGATTCGATTCATGATTCATGATTCAATTCTTGATTTATGATTTATGATTCATGATTTAATTCATGATTCATGATTCGATTCATGATTCATGATTTATGATTCAATTCATGGTTAATGAATCTTTATTGAATTCATGATTTATTTTATGATTCATGATTCGATTCATGATTCATGATTCAATTCATGATTTATGATTTAATTCATGATTCATGATTTATGATTCGATTTATAATTCATGATTCAATTCATGATGCATGATTCAATTCGTGATTCATGATTCAATTCATGATTCAATTCATGATTTATGATTTAATTCATGATTCATGATTCATGATTTAATTCCTAAATCATGATTCATGATTCATGATTCGATTTATAATTCATGATTCAATTCATGATGCATGATTCAATTCGTGATTCATGATTCAATTCATGATTCATAATTCATTTCATGATTCATTTCATGATTCATGATTCCTGATTCAATTCATGATTCATGATTCAATACATGATTCATGATTCATTCCATGATTCATGATTCAATTCATGATTCAATTCATGATTCAATTCATGATTCATAATTCATGATTCAATTCATGATTCAATTTATGATTCATGATTCATGATACAATTTATGATTCATGATTCATGATTCAATTCATGATTCATGATTCATGATTCAATTCATGATTCATGATTCAATTCATGATTCATGATTCAATTCATAATTCGTGATTCATGATTCATGATTCAATTCATGATTCATGATTCATGATTCAATTCATAATTCATGATTCGATTTATGATTCATGATTCAATTCATGATTCATGATTCAATTCATGATTCAATTCATGATTCATGATTCAATTCATGATTCATGATTCATTTCATGATTCATTTCATGATTCATGATTCAATTCAAGATTCATGATTCAATTCATGATTCATTTCATGATTCATGATTAATGATTTAATTCATGATTCAATTCATGATTCAACTTATGAATTATAATTCATGATTCAATTCATGATTCAATTCATGATTCATGATTCATGATTCAATTCATGATTCATGATTCAATTCATGATTCATGATTCAATTCATGATTCATCATTCATCATTCAATTCATGATTCATGATTCAATTCATGATTCAATTCATGATTCGATTCATGATTTATGATTCAATTCATGATTCATGATTCATGATTAAATTCATGATTCATGATTCATGATTCGAATTATGATTCATGATTAAATTCATGATTCATGATTTATGATTCAATTCATGATTCATGATTTATTTCATGATTCAATTCATGGTTCATGAATCTTGATTCAATTCATGATTTATTTCATGATTCATGATTCGATTCATGATTCATGATTCAATTCTTGATTTATGATTTATGATTCATGATTTAATTCATGATTCATGATTCGATTCATGATTCATGATTTATGATTCAATTCATGGTTAATGAATCTTTATTGAATTCATGATTTATTTTATGATTCATGATTCGATTCATGATTCATGATTCAATTCATGATTTATGATTTAATTCATGATTCATGATTTATGATTCGATTTATAATTCATGATTCAATTCATGATGCATGATTCAATTCGTGATTCATGATTCAATTCATGATTCAATTCATGATTTATGATTTAATTCATGATTCATGATTCATGATTTAATTCCTAAATCATGATTCATGATTCATGATTCGATTTATAATTCATGATTCAATTCATGATGCATGATTCAATTCGTGATTCATGATTCAATTCATGATTCATAATTCATTTCATGATTCATTTCATGATTCATGATTCCTGATTCAATTCATGATTCATGATTCAATACATGATTCATGATTCATTCCATGATTCATGATTCAATTCATGATTCAATTCATGATTCAATTCATGATTCATAATTCATGATTCAATTCATGATTCAATTTATGATTCATGATTCATGATACAATTTATGATTCATGATTCATGATTCAATTCATGATTCATGATTCATGATTCAATTCATGATTCATGATTCAATTCATGATTCATGATTCAATTCATAATTCGTGATTCATGATTCATGATTCAATTCATGATTCATGATTCATGATTCAATTCATAATTCATGATTCGATTTATGATTCATGATTCAATTCATGATTCATGATTCAATTCATGATTCAATTCATGATTCATGATTCAATTCATGATTCATGATTCATTTCATGATTCATTTCATGATTCATGATTCAATTCAAGATTCATGATTCAATTCATGATTCATTTCATGATTCATGATTAATGATTTAATTCATGATTCAATTCATGATTCAACTTATGAATTATAATTCATGATTCAATTCATGATTCAATTCATGATTCATGATTCATGATTCAATTCATGATTCATGATTCAATTCATGATTCATGATTCAATTCATGATTCATCATTCATCATTCAATTCATGATTCATGATTCAATTCATGATTCAATTCATGATTTATTTCATGATTCATGATTCGATTCATGATTCATGATTCATGATTCAATTCATGATTCAATTCATGATTTATGATTCAATTCATGATTCATGATGCATGATTCAGTTTGTGATTCATGATTCAATTCATGATTCATGATTCATTTCATGATTCATTTCATGATTCATGATTCCTGATTCAATTCATGATTCATGATTCAATTCATGATTCATGATTCATTTCATGATTCATGATTCAATTCATGATTCAATTCATGATTCAATTTATGATTCATAATTCATGATTCAATTCATGATTCAATTTATGATTCATGATTCATGATTCCATTCATGATTCATGATTCATGATTCAATTCATGATTCATGATTCATGATTCGATTTATGAATTATGAATCAATTCATGATTCAATTCAAGATTCATAATTCATTTCATGATTCATTTCATGATTCATTTCATTATCCATGATTCCTGATTCAATTCATGATTCAAGATTCAATTCATGATTCTTGATTCATTTCATGATTCATGATTCATGATTCAATTCATGATTCATGATTCATGATTCAATTCATGATTCATGATTCAATTCATGAATCATGATTTGATTCATGATTCAATTCATGATTCAATTCTTGTTTCAATTAATAATTCAATTCATGATTCATGATTCAATTCATGATTCATGATTCATGATTCAATGCATGATTCATGATTCATGATTCAATGCATGATTCAATTCTTGATTCAATTCATGATTAAATTCATGATTCATGATTCGATTCATGATTCATGTTTGGATTCATGATTTAATTCATGATTCATTTCATGATTCATGATTCAATTCATGATTCATGATTCAATTCATGATTCATGATTCATGATTCATGATTTAATTCATGATTCATGATTCGATTCATGATTCATGATTTATGATTCAATTCATGGTTAATGAATCTTTATTGAATTCATGATTTATTTTATGATTCATGATTCGATTCATGATTCATGATTCAATTCATGATTCAATTCATGATTTATGATTTAATTCATGATACATGATTTATGATTCGATTTATAATTCATGATTCAATTCATGATGCATGATTCAATTCGTGATTCATGATTCAATTCATGATTCAATTCATGATTTATGATTTAATTCATGATTCATGATTCATGATTTAATTCCTGATTCATGATTCATGATTCATGATTCGATTTATAATTCATGATTCAATTCATGATGCATGATTCAATTCGTGATTCATGATTCAATTCATGATTCATAATTCATTTCATGATTCATTCCATGATTCATGATTCAATTCATGATTCAATTCATGATTCAATTCATGATTCATAATTCATGATTCAATTCATGATTCAATTTATGATTCATGATTCATGATTCAATTCATGATTCATGATTCATGATTTAATTTATGATTCATGATTCATGATTCAATTCATGATTCATGATTCATGATTCAATTCATGATTCATGATTCAATTCATGATTCATGATTCAATTCATAATTCGTGATTCATGATTCATGATTCAATTCATGATTCATGATTCATGATTCAATTCATAATTCATGATTCGATTTATGATTCATGATTCAATTCATGATTCATGATTCAATTCATGATTCAATTCATGATTCATGATTCAATTCATGATTCATGATTCATTTCATGATTCATTTCATGATTCATGATTCAATTCAAGATTCATGATTCAATTCATGATTCATTTCATGATTCATGATTAATGATTTAATTCATGATTCAATTCATGATTCAACTTATGAATTATAATTCATGATTCAATTCATGATTCAATTCATGATTCATGATTCATGATTCAATTCATGATTCATGATTCAATTCATGATTCATGATTCAATTCATGATTCATCATTCATCATTCAATTCATGATTCATGATTCAATTCATGATTCAATTCATGATTTATTTCATGATTCATGATTCGATTCATGATTCATGATTCATGATTCGATTCATGATTCATGATTCATGATTCAATTCATGATTCAATTCATGATTTATGATTCAATTCATGATTCATGATGCATGATTCAGTTTGTGATTCATGATTCAATTCATGATTCATGATTCATTTCATGATTCATTTCATGATTCATGATTCCTGATTCAATTCATGATTCATGATTCAATTCATGATTCATGATTCATTTCATGATTCATGATTCAATTCATGATTCATTTCATGATTCAATTTATGATTCATAATTCATGATTCAATTCATGATTCAATTTATGATTCATGATTCATGATTCAATTCATGATTCATGATTCATGATTCGATTCATGATTCATGATTCAATTCATGATTCATGATTCATGATTCGATTTATGAATTATGAATCAATTCATGATTCAATTCAAGATTCATAATTCATTTCATGATTCATTTCATGATTCATTTCATTATCCATGATTCCTGATTCAATTCATGATTCAAGATTCAATTCATGATTCTTGATTCATTTCATGATTCATGATTCATGATTCAATTCATGATTCATGATTCAATTCATGATTCATGATTCATGATTCAATTCATGATTCATGATTCAATTCATGAATCATGATTTGATTCATGATTCAATTCATGATTCAATTCTTGTTTCAATTAATAATTCAATTCATGATTCATGATTCAATTCATGATTCATGATTCATGATTCAATGCATGATTCATGATTCATGATTCAATGCATGATTCAATTCTTGATTCAATTCATGATTAAATTCATGATTCATGATTCGATTCATGATTCATGTTTGGATTCATGATTTAATTCATGATTCATTTCATGATTCATGATTCAATTCATGATTCATGATTCAATTCATGATTCATGATTCAATTCATGATTCATTAATTCATGATTCAATTCATGATTCATGATTCATTTCATGATTCATGATTTAATTTATGATTCATGACTCATGATTCAATTCATAATTCATGATTCATGATTCAATTCATGATTCATGATTCAATCCATGATTCATGATTCGATTCATGATTCATAATTCAATTCATGATTCATGATTCAATTCATGATTCGATTCATGATTCATGATTCAATTCATGATTCATGATTCATGATTCAATTCATGAGTCATGATTCATGATTCAATTCATGATTCATGATTCATGATTCGATTCATGATTCATGATTCATGATTCAATTCATGATTCATGATTCATGATTTAATTCATGATTCGATTCATGATTCAGGATTCATGATTCGATATATGATTCATGATTAAATTCATGATTCATAATTTATGATTCAATTCATGATTCATGATTCATGATTCGATATATGATTCATGATTAAATTCATGATTCATAATTTATAAATCAATTCATGATTCATGATTCATAATTCAATTCATGATTCGATTCATGATTCATGATTCAATTCATGATTCATGATTTGATTCATGATTCATGATTCAATTTTTAATTTATGATTCGATTCATAATTCATGATTAAATTTATGATTCATGATTTATGATTCAATTCATGATTCATGATTTATTTCATGATTCAATTCATGGTTCATGAATCTTGATTCAATTCATGATTTATTTCATGATTCATGATTCGATTCATGATTCATGATTTATGATTCAATTCATGGTTAATGAATCTTTATTGAATTCATGATTTATTTTATGATTCATAATTCGATTCATGATTCATGATTCATGATTCAATTCATGATTCAATTCATGATTTATGATTTAATTCATGATTCATGATTTATGATTCGATTTATAATTCATGATTCAATTCATGATGCATGATTCAATTCGTGATTCATGATTCAATTCATGATTCATTCCATGATTCATGATTCAATTCATGATTCATTCCATGATTCATGATTCAATTCATGATTCATGATTCCTGATTCAATTCATGATTCATGATTCCTGATTCAATTCATGATTCATGATTCAATACATGATTTATGATTCATTCCATGATTCATGATTCAATTCATGATTCAATTCATAATTCATGATTCGATTTATGATTCATGATTCAATTCATGATTCAATTCATGATTTATGATTCAATTCATGATTCATGATTCATTTCATGATTCATTTCATGATTCATGATTCAATTCAAGATTCATGATTCAATTCATGATTCATTTCATGATTCATAATTAATGATTCAATTCATGATTCAATTCATGATTCAACTTATGATTTATAATTCATGATTCAATTCATGATTCAATTCATGATTCATGATTTAATTCATGATTCATGATTCAATTCATGATTCATGATTCAATTCATGATTCATCATTCATCATTCAATTCATGATTCATGATTAAATTCATGATTCAATTCATGATTTATTTCATGATTCATTATTCAATTCATGATTCATGATTCATGATTCAATTCATGATTCAATTCATGATTTATGATTCAATTCATGATTCATGATGCATGATTCAGTTCGTGATTCATGATTCAATTCATGATTCATGATTCATTTCATGATTCATTTCATGATTCATGATTCCTGATTCAATTCATGATTCATGATTCAATTCATGATTCATGATTCATTTCATGATTCATGATTCAATTCATGATTCAATTCATGATTCAATTTATGATTCATAATTCATGATTCAATTCATGATTCAATTTATGATTCATGATTCATGATTCAATTCATGATTCATGATTCATGATTCGATTCATGATTCATGATTCAATTCATGATTCATGATTCATGATTCGATTTATGAATTATGAATCAATTCATGATTCAATTCATGATTCATGATTCATTTCATGATTCATGATTCATTTCATGATTCATTTCATGATTCATTTCATTATCCATGATTCCTGATTCAATTCATGATTCAAGATTCAATTCATGATTCTTGATTCATTTCATGATTCATGATTCATGATTCATTTCATGATTCATGATTCATGATTCAATTCATGATTCATGATTCAATTCATGAATCATGATTCGATTCATGATTCATGATTCAATTCATGATTCAATTCTTGTTTCAATTAATAATTCAATTCATGATTCATGATTTAATTCATGATTCATGATTCATGATTCAATTCATGATTCATGATTCAATTCATGATTCATGATTCAATTCATGATTCATGATTCAATTCATAATTCGTGATTCATGATTCATGATTCAATTCATGATTCATGATTCGATTCATGATTCATGATTCATGATTCAATTCATAATTCATGATTCGATTTATGATTCATGATTCAATTCATGATTCATGATTCAATTCATGATTCAATTCATGATTCATGATTCAATTAATGATTCATGATTCATTTCATGATTCATTTCATGATTCATGATTCAATTCAAGATTCATGATTCAATTCATGATTCATTTCATGATTCATGATTAATGATTCAATTCATGATTCAATTCATGATTCAACTTATGATTTATAATTCATGATTCAATTCATGATTCAATTCATGATTCATGATTCATGATTCAATTCATGATTCATGATTCAATTCATGATTCATGATTCAATTCATGATTCATCATTCATGATTCAATTCATGATTCATGATTCAATTCATGATTCAATTCATGATTTATTTCATGATTCATGATTCGATTCATGATTCATGATTCATGATTCAATTCATGATTCAATTCATGATTTATGATTCAATTCATGATTCATGATGCATGATTCAGTTCGTGATTCATGATTCAATTCATGATTCATGATTCATTTCATGATTCATTTCATGATTCATGATTCCTGATTCAATTCATGATTCATGATTCAATTCATGATTCATGATTCATTTCATGATTCAATTCATGATTCAATTCATGATTCAATTTATGATTCATAATTCATGATTCAATTCATGATTCAATTTATGATTCATGATTCATGATTCAATTCATGATTCATGATTCATGATTCGATTCATGATTCATGATTCAATTCATGATTCATGATTCGATTTATGAATTATGAATCAATTCATGATTCAATTCATGATTCATGATTCATTTCATGATTCATTTCATGATTCATTTCATTATCCATGATTCCTGATTCAATTCATGATTCAAGATTCAATTCATGATTTTTGATTCATTTCATGATTCATGATTCATGATTCAATTCATGATTCATGATTCATGATTCAATTCATGATTCATGATTCAATTCATGAATCATGATTTGATTCATGATTCATGATTCAATTCATGATTCATGATTCAATGCATGATTCATGATTCATGATTCAATGCATGATTCAATTCTTGATTCAATTCATGATTAAATTCATGATTCATGATTCGATTCATGATTCATGTTTGGATTCATGATTCAATTCATGATTCATTTCATGATTCATGATTCAATTCATGATTCATGATTCAATTCATGATTCATGATTCGATTCATGATTCATTAATTCATGATTCAATTCATGATTCATGATTCATTTCATGATTCATGATTTAATTTATGATTCATGACTCATGATTCAATTCATAATTCATGATTCATGATTCAATTCATGATTCATGATTCAATTCATGATTCATGATTCTATTCATGATTCATAATTCAATTCATGATTCATGATTCAATTCATGATTCGATTCATGATTCATGATTCAATTCATGATTCATGATTCAATTCATGAGTCATGATTCATGATTCGATTCATGATTCATGATTCAGTTCATGATTCATGATTCATGATTAAATTCATGATTCGATTCATGATTCAGGATTCATGATTCAATATATGATTCATGATTAAATTCTTGATTCATAATTTATGATTCAATTCATGATTCATGATTCATGATTCGATATATGATTCATGATTAAATTCATGATTCATAATTTATAAATCAATTCATGATTCATGATTCATAATTCAATTCATGATTCGATTCATTATTCATGATTCAATTCATGATTCATGATTTGATTCATGATTCATGATTCAATTTTTAATTTATGATTCGATTCATAATTCATGATTAAATTTATGATTCATGATTTATGATTCAATTCATGATTCATGATTTATTTCATGATTCAATTCATGGTTCATGAATCTTGATTCAATTCATGATTTATTTCATGATTCATGATTCGATTCATGATTCATGATTTATGATTCAATTCATGGTTAATGAATCTTTATTGAATTCATGATTTATTTTATGATTCATGATTCGATTCATGATTCATGATTCATGATTCAATTCATGATTCAATTCATGATTTATGATTTAATTCATGATTCATGATTTATGATTCGATTTATAAATCATGATTCAATTCATGATGCATGATTCAATTCGTGATTCATGATTCAATTCATGATTCATTCCATGATTCATGATTCAATTCATGATTCATGATTCCTGATTCAATTCATGATTCATGATTCAATACATGATTCATGATTCATTCCATGATTCATGATTCAATTCATGATTCAATTCATGATTCATAATTCATGATTCAATTCATGATTCATGATTCATGATTCAATTCATGATTCATGATTCATGATTCAATTCATGATTCATGATTCAATTCATGATTCATGATTCAATTCATAATTCGTAATTCATGATTCATGATTCAATTCATGATTCATGATTCGATTCATGATTCATGATTCATGATTCAATTCATAATTCATGATTCGATTTATGATTCATGATTCAATTCATGATTCAATTCATGATTCATGATTCATGATTCATTTCATGATTCATTTCATGATTCATGATTCAATTCAAGATTCATGATTCAATTCATGATTCATTTCATTATTCATGATTAATGATTCAATTCATGATTCAATTCATGATTCAACTTATGATTTATAATTCATGATTCAATTCATGATTCAATTCATGATTCATGATTCATGATTCAATTCATGATTCATGATTTGATTCATGATTCATCATTCATGATTCAATTCATGATTCATGATTCAATTCATGATTCATGATTTGATTCATGATTCATCATTCATCATTCAATTCATGATTCATGATTTAATTCATGATTTATTTCATGATTCATGATTCGATTCATGATTCATGATTCAATTCATGATTCAATTCATGATTTATGATTCAATTCATGATTCATGATGCATGATTCAATTCATGATTCATGATTCAATTCATGATTCATGATTCATTTCATGATTCATTTCATGATTCATGATTCCTGATTCAATTCATGATTCATGATTCAATTCATGATTCATGATTCAATTCATGATTCATGATTCATTTCATGATTCATGCTTGAATTCATGATTCAATTTATGATTCAATTTATGATTCATAATTCATGATTCAATTCATGATTCAATTTATGATTCATGATTCATGATTCAATTCATGATTCATGATTCATGATTCGATTTATGAATTATGAATCAATTCATGATTCAATTCATGATTCATGATTCATTTCATGATTCATTTCATGATTCATGATTCAATTCAAGATTCATGATTCAATTCATGATTCATTTCATGATTCATGATTCCTGATTCAATTCATGATTCATGATTCAATTCATGATTCTTGATTCCTTTCATGATTCATGATTCATGATTCAGTTCATGATTCATGATTCATGATTCAATTCATGATTCATGATTCAATTCATGAATCATGATTCGATTCATGATTCATGATTCAATTCATGATTCAATTCTTGTTTTAATTAATAATTCAATTCATGATTCATGATTCAATTCATGATTCATGATTCATGATTCAATGCATGATTCATGATTAATGATTCAATGCATTATTCAATTCTTGATTGAATTCATGATTAAATTCATGATTCGATTCATGATTCATGTTTGAATTCATGATTCAATTCATGATTCATTTCATGATTCATGATTCAATTCATGATTCATGATTCAATTCATGATTCATGATTCGATTCATGATTCATGATTCATGATTCAATTCATGATTCATGATTCATTTCATGATTCATGATTTAATTTATGATTCATGACTCATGATTCAATTCATAATTCATGATTCATGATTCAATTCATGATTCATGATTCAATTCATGATTCATGATTTGATTCATGATTCATAATTCAATTCATAAATCATGATTCATGATTCAATTCATTATTCGATTCATGATTCATGATTCAATTCATGAGTCATGATTCATGATTCAATTCATGATTCATGATTCATGATTCGATTCATGATTCATGATTCATGATTCGATTCATGATTCATGATTCATGATTCAATTCATGATTCATGATTCATGATTCAATTCATGATTCGATTCATGATTCATGATTCATGATTCGATATATGATTCATGATTAAATTCATGATTCATAATTTATGATTCAATTCATGATTCATGATTCGATATATGATTTATGATTAAATTCATGATTCATAATTTATGATTCAATTCATGATTCATGATTCATGATTAAATTCATGATTCGATTCATGATTCATGATTCAATTCATGATTCATGATTTAATTCATGATTCATGATTCAATTTTTAATTCATGATTCGATTCATGATTCATGATTAAATTTATGATTCATTAATTATGATTCAATTCATGATTCATGATTTATTTCATGATTCAATTCATGGTTCATGAATCTTGATTCAATTCATGATTTATTTCATGATTCATGATTCGATTCATGATTCATGATTCATGATTCAATTCATGATTCAAGATTAAATTCATGATTCATTTCATGATTCATGATTCGATTTATGATTCATGATTCAATTCGTGATTCATGATTCAATTAATGATTCATGATTCATTTCATGAGTCATTTTATGATTCATTTCATGATTCATGATTCCTGATTCAATTCATGATTCATGATTCAATTCATGATTCATGATTCATTTCATGATTCATGATTCATGATTTATGATTCAATTCATGATTCATGATTCATTATTAAATTCATGATTCATGATTCGAATTAGGATTCATGATTAAATTCATGATTCATGATTTATGATTCAATTCATGATTCATGATTTATTTCATGATTCAATTCATGGTTCATGAATCTTGATTCAATTCATGATTTATTTCATGATTCATGATTCGATTCATGATTCATGATTCAATTCTTGATTTATGATTCATGATTCATGATTTAATTCATGATTCATGATTCGATTCATGATTCATGATTTATGATTCAATTCATGGTTAATGAATCTTTATTGAATTCATGATTTATTTTATGATTCATGATTCGATTCATGATTCATGATTCATGATTCAATTCATGATTCAATTCATGATTTATGATTTAATTCATGATTCATGATTTATGATTCGATTTATAATTCATGATTCAATTCATGATGCATGATTCAATTCGTGATTCATGATTCAATTCATGATTCACAATTCATTTCATGATTCATTTCATGATTCATGATTCCTGATTCAATTCATGATTCATGATTCAATACATGATTCATGATTCATTCCATGATTCATGATTCAATTCATGATTCAATTCATGATTCAATTCATGATTCATAATTCATGATTCAATTCATGATTCAATTTATGATTCATGATTCATGATTCAATTCATGATTCATGATTCAATTTATGATTCATGATTCATGATTCAATTCATGATTCATGATTCATTTCATGAGTCATTTTATGATTCATGATTCATGATTTAATTCATGATTCATGATTCAATTCATGATTCATGATTCAATTCATGATTCATCATTCATCATTCAATTCATGATTCATGATTCAATTCATGATTCAATTCATGATTTATTTCATGATTCATTATTCAATTCATGATTCATGATTCATGATTCAATTCATGATTCAATTCATGATTTATGATTCAATTCATGATTCATGATGCATGATTCAGTTCGTGATTCATGATTCAATTCATGATTCATGATTCATTTCATGATTCATTTCATGATTCATGATTCCTGATTCAATTCATGATTCATGATTCAATTCATGATTCATGATTCATTTCATGATTCATGATTCAATTCATGATTCAATTCATGATTCAATTTATGATTCATAATTCATGATTCAATTCATGATTCAATTTATGATTCATGATTCATGATTCAATTCATGATTCATGATTCATGATTCGATTCATGATTCATGATTCAATTCATGATTCATGATTCATGATTCGATTTATGAATTATGAATCAATTCATGATTCAATTCATGATTCATGATTCATTTCATGATTCATGATTCATTTCATGATTCATTTCATGATTCATTTCATTATCCATGATTCCTGATTCAATTCATGATTCAAGATTCAATTCATGATTCTTGATTCATTTCATGATTCATGATTCATGATTCAATTCATGATTCATGATTCATGATTCAATTCATGATTCATGATTCAATTCATGAATCATGATTCGATTCATGATTCATGATTCAATTCATGATTCAATTCTTGTTTCAATTAATAATTCAATTCATGATTCATGATTTAATTCATGATTCATGATTCATGATTCAATTCATGATTCATGATTCAATTCATGATTCATGATTCAATTCATGATTCATGATTCAATTCATAATTCGTGATTCATGATTCATGATTCAATTCATGATTCATGATTCGATTCATGATTCATGATTCATGATTCAATTCATAATTCATGATTCGATTTATGATTCATGATTCAATTCATGATTCATGATTCAATTCATGATTCAATTCATGATTCATGATTCAATTAATGATTCATGATTCATTTCATGATTCATTTCATGATTCATGATTCAATTCAAGATTCATGATTCAATTCATGATTCATTTCATGATTCATGATTAATGATTCAATTCATGATTCAATTCATGATTCAACTTATGATTTATAATTCATGATTCAATTCATGATTCAATTCATGATTCATGATTCATGATTCAATTCATGATTCATGATTCAATTCATGATTCATGATTCAATTCATGATTCATCATTCATGATTCAATTCATGATTCATGATTTAATTCATGATTCAATTCATGATTTATTTCATGATTCATGATTCGATTCATGATTCATGATTCATGATTCAATTCATGATTCAATTCATGATTTATGATTCAATTCATGATTCATGATGCATGATTCAGTTCGTGATTCATGATTCAATTCATGATTCATGATTCATTTCATGATTCATTTCATGATTCATGATTCCTGATTCAATTCATGATTCATGATTCAATTCATGATTCATGATTCATTTCATGATTCAATTCATGATTCAATTCATGATTCAATTTATGATTCATAATTCATGATTCAATTCATGATTCAATTTATGATTCATGATTCATGATTCAATTCATGATTCATGATTCATGATTCGATTCATGATTCATGATTCAATTCATGATTCATGATTCGATTTATGAATTATGAATCAATTCATGATTCAATTCATGATTCATGATTCATTTCATGATTCATTTCATGATTCATTTCATTATCCATGATTCCTGATTCAATTCATGATTCAAGATTCAATTCATGATTTTTGATTCATTTCATGATTCATGATTCATGATTCAATTCATGATTCATGATTCATGATTCAATTCATGATTCATGATTCAATTCATGAATCATGATTTGATTCATGATTCATGATTCAATTCATGATTCATGATTCAATGCATGATTCATGATTCATGATTCAATGCATGATTCAATTCTTGATTCAATTCATGATTAAATTCATGATTCATGATTCGATTCATGATTCATGTTTGGATTCATGATTCAATTCATGATTCATTTCATGATTCATGATTCAATTCATGATTCATGATTCAATTCATGATTCATGATTCGATTCATGATTCATTAATTCATGATTCAATTCATGATTCATGATTCATTTCATGATTCATGATTTAATTTATGATTCATGACTCATGATTCAATTCATAATTCATGATTCATGATTCAATTCATGATTCATGATTCAATTCATGATTCATGATTCTATTCATGATTCATAATTCAATTCATGATTCATGATTCAATTCATGATTCGATTCATGATTCATGATTCAATTCATGATTCATGATTCAATTCATGAGTCATGATTCATGATTCGATTCATGATTCATGATTCAGTTCATGATTCATGATTCATGATTAAATTCATGATTCGATTCATGATTCAGGATTCATGATTCAATATATGATTCATGATTAAATTCTTGATTCATAATTTATGATTCAATTCATGATTCATGATTCATGATTCGATATATGATTCATGATTAAATTCATGATTCATAATTTATAAATCAATTCATGATTCATGATTCATAATTCAATTCATGATTCGATTCATTATTCATGATTCAATTCATGATTCATGATTTGATTCATGATTCATGATTCAATTTTTAATTTATGATTCGATTCATAATTCATGATTAAATTTATGATTCATGATTTATGATTCAATTCATGATTCATGATTTATTTCATGATTCAATTCATGGTTCATGAATCTTGATTCAATTCATGATTTATTTCATGATTCATGATTCGATTCATGATTCATGATTTATGATTCAATTCATGGTTAATGAATCTTTATTGAATTCATGATTTATTTTATGATTCATGATTCGATTCATGATTCATGATTCATGATTCAATTCATGATTCAATTCATGATTTATGATTTAATTCATGATTCATGATTTATGATTCGATTTATAAATCATGATTCAATTCATGATGCATGATTCAATTCGTGATTCATGATTCAATTCATGATTCATTCCATGATTCATGATTCAATTCATGATTCATGATTCCTGATTCAATTCATGATTCATGATTCAATACATGATTCATGATTCATTCCATGATTCATGATTCAATTCATGATTCAATTCATGATTCATAATTCATGATTCAATTCATGATTCATGATTCATGATTCAATTCATGATTCATGATTCATGATTCAATTCATGATTCATGATTCAATTCATGATTCATGATTCAATTCATAATTCGTAATTCATGATTCATGATTCAATTCATGATTCATGATTCGATTCATGATTCATGATTCATGATTCAATTCATAAAAATTATGATTCGATTTATGATTCATGATTCAATTCATGATTCAATTCATAATTCATGATTCATGATTCATTTCATGATTCATTTCATGATTCATGATTCAATTCAAGATTCATGATTCAATTCATGATTCATTTCATTATTCATGATTAATGATTCAATTCATGATTCAATTCATGATTCAACTTATGATTTATAATTCATGATTCAATTCATGATTCAATTCATGATTCATGATTCATGATTCAATTCATGATTCATGATTTGATTCATGATTCATCATTCATGATTCAATTCATGATTCATGATTCAATTCATGATTCATGATTTGATTCATGATTCATCATTCATCATTCAATTCATGATTCATGATTTAATTCATGATTTATTTCATGATTCATGATTCGATTCATGATTCATGATTCAATTCATGATTCAATTCATGATTTATGATTCAATTCATGATTCATGATGCATGATTCAATTCATGATTCATGATTCAATTCATGATTCATGATTCATTTCATGATTCATTTCATGATTCATGATTCCTGATTCAATTCATGATTCATGATTCAATTCATGATTCATGATTCAATTCATGATTCATGATTCATTTCATGATTCATGCTTGAATTCATGATTCAATTTATGATTCAATTTATGATTCATAATTCATGATTCAATTCATGATTCAATTTATGATTCATGATTCATGATTCAATTCATGATTCATGATTCATGATTCGATTTATGAATTATGAATCAATTCATGATTCAATTCATGATTCATGATTCATTTCATGATTCATTTCATGATTCATGATTCAATTCAAGATTCATGATTCAATTCATGATTCATTTCATGATTCATTTCATTATCCATGATTCCTGATTCAATTCATGATTCATGATTCAATTCATGATTCTTGATTCCTTTCATGATTCATGATTCATGATTCAGTTCATGATTCATGATTCATGATTCAATTCATGATTCATGATTCAATTCATGAATCATGATTCGATTCATGATTCATGATTCAATTCATGATTCAATTCTTGTTTTAATTAATAATTCAATTCATGATTCATGATTCAATTCATGATTCATGATTCATGATTCAATGCATGATTCATGATTAATGATTCAATGCATTATTCAATTCTTGATTGAATTCATGATTAAATTCATGATTCGATTCATGATTCATGTTTGAATTCATGATTCAATTCATGATTCATTTCATGATTCATGATTCAATTCATGATTCATGATTCAATTCATGATTCATGATTCGATTCATGATTCATGATTCATGATTCAATTCATGATTCATGATTCATTTCATGATTCATGATTTAATTTATGATTCATGACTCATGATTCAATTCATAATTCATGATTCATGATTCAATTCATGATTCATGATTCAATTCATGATTCATGATTTGATTCATGATTCATAATTCAATTCATAAATCATGATTCATGATTCAATTCATTATTCGATTCATGATTCATGATTCAATTCATGAGTCATGATTCATGATTCAATTCATGATTCATGATTCGATTCATGATTCATGATTCATGATTCGATTCATGATTCATGATTCATGATTCAATTCATGATTCATGATTCATGATTCAATTCATGATTCGATTCATGATTCATGATTCATGATTCGATATATGATTCATGATTAAATTCATGATTCATAATTTATGATTCAATTCATGATTCATGATTCGATATATGATTTATGATTAAATTCATGATTCATAATTTATGATTCAATTCATGATTCATGATTCATGATTAAATTCATGATTCGATTCATGATTCATGATTCAATTCATGATTCATGATTTAATTCATGATTCATGATTCAATTTTTAATTCATGATTCGATTCATGATTCATGATTAAATTTATGATTCATTAATTATGATTCAATTCATGATTCATGATTTATTTCATGATTCAATTCATGGTTCATGAATCTTGATTCAATTCATGATTTATTTCATGATTCATGATTCGATTCATGATTCATGATTCATGATTCAATTCATGATTCAAGATTAAATTCATGATTCATTTCATGATTCATGATTCGATTTATGATTCATGATTCAATTCGTGATTCATGATTCAATTAATGATTCATGATTCATTTCATGAGTCATTTTATGATTCATTTCATGATTCATGATTCCTGATTCAATTCATGATTCATGATTCAATTCATGATTCATGATTCATTTCATGATTCATGATTCATGATTTATGATTCAATTCATGATTCATGATTCATTATTAAATTCATGATTCATGATTCGAATTAGGATTCATGATTAAATTCATGATTCATGATTTATGATTCAATTCATGATTCATGATTTATTTCATGATTCAATTCATGGTTCATGAATCTTGATTCAATTCATGATTTATTTCATGATTCATGATTCGATTCATGATTCATGATTCAATTCTTGATTTATGATTCATGATTCATGATTTAATTCATGATTCATGATTCGATTCATGATTCATGATTTACGATTCAATTCATGGTTAATGAATCTTTATTGAATTCATGATTTATTTTATGATTCATGATTCGATTCATGATTCATGATTCATGATTCAATTCATGATTCAATTCATGATTTATGATTTAATTCATGATTCATGATTTATGATTCGATTTATAATTCATGATTCAATTCATGATGCATGATTCAATTCGTGATTCATGATTCAATTCATGATTCACAATTCATTTCATGATTCATTTCATGATTCATGATTCCTGATTCAATTCATGATTCATGATTCAATACATGATTCATGATTCATTCCATGATTCATGATTCAATTCATGATTCAATTCATGATTCAATTCATGATTCATAATTCATGATTCAATTCATGATTCAATTTATGATTCATGATTCATGATTCAATTCATGATTCATGATTCAATTTATGATTCATGATTCATGATTCAATTCATGATTCATGATTCATGATTCAATTCATGATTCATGATTCAATTCATGATTCATGATTCAATTCATAATTCGTGATTCATTATTCATGATTCAATTCATGATTCATGATTCATGATTCAATTCATAATTCATGATTCGATTTATGATTCATGATTCAATTCATGATTAAATTCATGATTCATGATTCAATTCAGGATTCATGATTCATTTCATGATTCATTTCATGATTCATGATTCAATTCAAGATTCACGATTCAATTCATAATTCATCATTCATCATTCAATTCATGATTCATGATTCAATTCATGATTCAATTCATGATTTATTTCATGATTCATGATTCGATTCATGATTCATGATTCATGATTCAATTCATGATTCAATTCATGATTTATGATTCAATTCATGATTCATGATGCATGATTCAGTTCGTGATTCATGATTCAATTCATGATTCATGATTCATTTCATGATTCATTTCATGATTCATGATTCCTGATTCAATTCATGATTCATGATTCAATTCATGATTCATGATTCATTTCATGATTCATGATTCATGATTCGATTTATGAATTATGAATCAATTCATGATTCAATTCATGATTCATGATTCATTTCATGATTCATTTCATTATCCATGATTCCTGATTCAATTCATGATTCAAGATTCAATTCATGATTCAATTCATGATTCATGATTCATGATTCGATTTATGAATTATGAATCAATTCATGATTCAATTCATGATTCATGATTCATTTCATGATTCATTTCATGATTCATTTCATTATCCATGATTCCTGATTCAATTCATGATTCAAGATTCAATTCATGATTCTTGATTCATTTCATGATTCATGATTCATGATTCAATTCATGATTCATGATTCATGATTCAATTCATGAATCATGATTCGATTCATGATTCATGATTCAATTCATGATTCAATTCTTGTTTCAATTAATAATTCAATTCATGATTCATGATTCAATTCATGATTCATGATTCATGATTCAATGCATGATTCATGATTCATGATTCAATGCATGATTCAATTCTTGATTCAATTCATGATTAAATTCATGATTCATGATTCGATTCATGATTCATGCTTGGATTCATGATTCAATTCATGATTCATTTCATGATTCATGATTCAATTCATGATTCATGATTCAATTCATGATTCATGATTCGATTCATGATTCATTAATTCATGATTCAATTCATGATTCATGATTCATTTCATGATTCATGATTTAATTTATGATTCATGACTCATGATTCAATTCATAATTCATGATTCATGATTTAATTCATGATTTATGATTCAATTCATGATTCATGATTCGATTCATGATTCATAATTCAATTCATGATTCATGATTCAATTCATGATTCGATTCATGATTCATGATTCAATTCATGATTCATGATTCAATTCATGAGTCATGATTCATGATTAAATTCATGATTCATGATTCATGATTCGATTCATGAATCATGATTCATGATTCAATCCATGATTCATGATTCATAATTAAATTCATGATTCGATTCATGATTCAGGATTCATGATTCGATATATGATTCATGATTAAATTCATGATTCATAATTTATGATTCAATTCATGATTCATGATTCATGATTCGATATATGATTCATGATTAAATTCATGATTCATAATTTATAAATCAATTCATGATTCATGATTCATAATTCAATTCATGATTCAATTCATGATTCATGATTCAATTCATGATTCATGATTTGATTCATGATTCATGATTTAATTTTTAATTTATGATTCGATTCATAATTCATGATTAAATTTATAATTCATGATTTATGATTCAATTCATGATTCATGATTTATTTCATGATTCAATTCATGGTTCATGAATCTTGATTCAATTCATGATTTATTTCATGATTCATGATTTATTTCATGATTCATGATTCGATTCATGATTCATGATTTATGATTCAATTCATGGTTAATGAATCTTTATTGAATTCATGATTTATTTTATGATTCATGATTTGATTCATGATTCATGATTCATGATTCAATTCATGATTCAATTCAAGATTTATGATTTAATTCATGATTCATGATTTATGATTCGATTTATAATTCATGATTCAATTCATGATGCATGATTCAATTCGTGATTCATGATTCAATTCATGATTCATAATTCATTTCATGATTCATTTCATGATTCATGATTCCTGATTCAATTCATGATTCATGATTCAATACATGATTCATGATTCATTCCATGATTCATGATTCAATTCATGATTCAATTCATGATTCAATTCATGATTCATAATTCATGATTCAATTCATGATTCATGATTCAATTTATGATTCATGATTCATGATTCAATTCATGATTCATGATTCAAGATTCAATTCATGATTCATGATTCAATTCATGATTCATGATTCAATTCATAATTCGTGATTCATGATTCATGATTCAATTCATGATTCATGATTCGATTCATGATTCATGATTCAATTAATAATTCATGATTCGATTTATGATTCATGATTCAATTCATGATTCAATTCATGATTCATGATTCAATTCATGATTCATGATTCATTTCATGATTCATTTCATGATTCATGATTCAATTCAAGATTCATGATTCAATTCATGATTCATTTCATGATTCATGATTAATGATTCAATTCATGATTCAATTCATGATTCAACTTATGATTTATAATTCATGATTCAATTCATGATTCAATTCATGATTCATGATTCATGATTCAATTCATGATTCATGATTCAATTCATGATTCATGATTCAATTCATGATTCATCATTCATCATTCAATTCATCATTCATCATTCAATTCATGATTCAATTCATGATTTATTTCATGATTCATTATTCAATTCATGATTCATGATTCATGATTCAATTCATGATTCAATTCATGATTTATGATTCAATTCATGATTCATGATGCATGATTCAGTTCGTGATTCATGATTCAATTCATGATTCATGATTCATTTCATGATTCATTTCATGATTCATGATTCCTGATTCAATTCATGATTCATGATTCAATTCATGATTCATGATTGATTTCATGATTCATGATTCAATTCATGATTCAATTCATGATTCAATTTATGATTCATAATTCATGATTCAATTCATGATTCAATTTATGATTCATGATTCATGATTCAATTCATGATTCATGATTCATGATTCGATTCATGATTCATGATTCAATTCATGATTCATGATTCATGATTCGATTTATGAATTATGAATCAATTCATGATTCAATTCATGATTCATGATTCATTTCATGATTCATTTCATGATTCATTTCATTATCCATGATTCCTGATTCAATTCATGATTCAAGATTCAATTCATGATTCAATTCATGATTCATGATTCATGATTCGATTTATGAATTATGAATCAATTCATGATTCAATTCATGATTCATGATTCATTTCATGATTCATTTCATGATTCATTTCATTATCCATGATTCCTGATTCAATTCATGATTCAAGATTCAATTCATGATTCTTGATTCATTTCATGATTCATGATTCATGATTCAATTCATGATTCATGATTCATGATTCAATTCATGATTCATGATTCAATTCATGAATCATGATTCGATTCATGATTCATGATTCAATTCATGATTCAATTCTTGTTTCAATTAATAATTCAATTCATGATTCATGATTCAATTCATGATTCATGATTCATGATTCAATGCATGATTCATGATTCATGATTCAATGCATGATTCAATTCTTGATTCAATTCATGATTAAATTCATGATTCATGATTCGATTCATGATTCATGTTTGGATTCATGATTCAATTCATGATTCATTTCATGATTCATGATTCAATTCATGATTCATGATTCAATTCATGATTCATGATTCGATTCATGATTCATTAATTCATGATTCAATTCATGATTCATGATTCATTTCATGATTCATGATTTAATTTATGATTCATGACTCATGATTCAATTCATAATTCATGATTCATGATTTAATTCATGATTTATGATTCAATTCATGATTCATGATTCGATTCATGATTCATAATTCAATTCATGATTCATGATTCAATTCATGATTCGATTCATGATTCATGATTCAATTCATGATTCATGATTCAATTCATGAGTCATGATTCATGAATCAATTCATGATTCATGATTCATGATTCGATTCATGAATCATGATTCATGATTCAATTCATGATTCATGATTCATAATTAAATTCATGATTCGATTCATGATTCAGGATTCATGATTCGATATATGATTCATGATTAAATTCATGATTCATAATTTATGATTCAATTCATGATTCATGATTCATGATTCGATATATGATTCATGATTAAATTCATGATTCATAATTTATAAATCAATTCATGATTCATGATTCATAATTCAATTCATGATTCAATTCATGATTCATGATTCAATTCATGATTCATGATTTGATTCATGATTCATGATTTAATTTTTAATTTATGATTCGATTCATAATTCATGATTAAATTTATGATTCATGATTTATGATTCAATTCATGATTCATGATTTATTTCATGATTCAATTCATGGTTCATGAATCTTGATTCAATTCATGATTTATTTCATGATTCATGATTTATTTCATGATTCATGATTCGATTCATGATTCATGATTTATGATTCAATTCATGGTTAATGAATCTTTATTGAATTCATGATTTATTTTATGATTCATGATTTGATTCATGATTCATGATTCATGATTCAATTCATGATTCAATTCATGATTTATGATTTAATTCATGATTCATGATTTATGATTCGATTTATAATTCATGATTCAATTCATGATGCATGATTCAATTCGTGATTCATGATTCAATTCATGATTCATAATTCATTTCATGATTCATTTCATGATTCATGATTCCTGATTCAATTCATGATTCATGATTCAATACATGATTCATGATTCATTCCATGATTCATGATTCAATTCATGATTCAATTCATGATTCAATTCATGATTCATAATTCATGATTCAATTCATGATTCATGATTCATGATTCAATTTATGATTCATGATTCATGATTCAATTCATGATTCATGATTCAAGATTCAATTCATGATTCATGATTCAATTCATGATTCATGATTCAATTCATAATTCGTGATTCATGATTCATGATTCAATTCATGATTCATGATTCGATTCATGATTCATGATTCAATTAATAATTCATGATTCGATTTATGATTCATGATTCAATTCATGATTCAATTCATGATTCATGATTCAATTCATGATTCATGATTCATTTCATGATTCATTTCATGATTCATGATTCAATTCAAGATTCATGATTCAATTCATGATTCATTTCATGATTCATGATTAATGATTCAATTCATGATTCAATTCATGATTCAACTTATGATTTATAATTCATGATTCAATTCATGATTCAATTCATGATTCATGATTCATGATTCAATTCATGATTCATGATTCAATTCATGATTCATGATTCAATTCATGATTCATCATTCATCATTCAATTCATCATTCATCATTCAATTCATGATTCAATTCATGATTTATTTCATGATTCATTATTCAATTCATGATTCATGATTCATGATTCAATTCATGATTCAATTCATGATTTATGATTCAATTCATGATTCATGATGCATGATTCAGTTCGTGATTCATGATTCAATTCATGATTCATGATTCATTTCATGATTCATTTCATGATTCATGATTCCTGATTCAATTCATGATTCATGATTCAATTCATGATTCATGATTCATTTCATGATTCATGATTCAATTCATGATTCAATTCATGATTCAATTTATGATTCATAATTCATGATTCAATTCATGATTCAATTTATGATTCATGATTCATGATTCAATTCATGATTCATGATTCATGATTCGATTCATGATTCATGATTCAATTCATGATTCATGATTCGATTTATGAATTATGAATCAATTCATGATTCAATTCATGATTCATGATTCATTTCATGATTCATGATTCATTTCATGATTCATTTCATTATCCATGATTCCTGATTCAATTCATGATTCAAGATTCAATTCATGATTCTTGATTCATTTCATGATTCATGATTCATGATTCAATTCATGATTCATGATTCATGAT
Source organism: Mixophyes australis (assembly GCA_036250195.1). Taxonomy (NCBI): domain Eukaryota; kingdom Metazoa; phylum Chordata; class Amphibia; order Anura; family Limnodynastidae; genus Mixophyes; species Mixophyes australis. The sequence continues at coordinate 179,646,562 of JAVHZZ010000002.1, read as the reverse complement.
TCAATTCATGATTCATGATTCAATTCATGAATCATGATTCGATTCATGATTCATGATTCAATTCATGATTCAATTCTTGTTTCAATTAATAATTCAATTCATGATTCATGATTTAATTCATGATTCATGATTCATGATTCATGATTCATGATTCAATTCATGATTCATGATTCAATTCATGATTCATGATTCAATTCATAATTCGTGATTCATGATTCATGATTCAATTCATGATTCATGATTCGATTCATGATTCATGATTCATGATTCAATTCATAATTCATGATTCGATTTATGATTCATGATTCAATTCATGATTCATGATTCAATTCATGATTCAATTCATGATTCATGATTCATTTCATGATTCATTTCATGATTCATGATTCAATTCAAGATTCATGATTCAATTCATGATTCATTTCATGATTCATGATTAATGATTCAATTCATGATTCAATTCATGATTCAACTTATGATTTATAATTCATGATTCAATTCATGATTCAATTCATGATTCATGATTCATGATTCAATTCATGATTCATGATTCAATTCATGATTCATGATTCAATTCATGATTCATCATTCATCATTCAATTCATGATTCATGATTCAATTCATGATTCAATTCATGATTTATTTCATGATTCATGATTCGATTCATGATTCATGATTCATGATTCAATTCATGATTCAATTCATGATTTATGATTCAATTCATGATTCATGATGCATGATTCAGTTCGTGATTCATGATTCAATTCATGATTCATGATTCATTTCATGATTCAATTCATGATTCAATTCATGATTCAATTTATGATTCATAATTCATGATTCAATTCATGATTCAATTTATGATTCATGATTCATGATTCAATTCATGATTCATGATTCAATTCATGATTCATGATTCATGATTCGATTTATGAATTATGAATCAATTCATGATTCAATTCATGATTCATGATTCATTTCATGATTCAATTCATGATTCAATTCATGATTCAATTTATGATTCATAATTCATGATTCAATTCATGATTCGATTTATGATTCATGATTCATGATTCGATTCATGATTCAATTCATGATTCATGATTCATGATTCGATTTATGAATTATGAATCAATTCATGATTCAATTCATGATTCATGATTCATTTCATGATTCATTTCATGATTCATTTCATTATCCATGATTCCTGATTCAATTCATGATTCAAGATTCAATTCATGATTTTTGATTCATTTCATGATTCATGATTCATGATTCAATTCATGATTCATGATTCATGATTCAATTCATGATTCATGATTCATTTCATGAATCATGATTTGATTCATGATTCATGATTCAATTCATGATTCAATTCTTGTTTCAATTAATAATTCAATTCATGATTCATGATTCAATTCATGATTCATGATTCAATGCATGATTCATGATTCATGATTCAATGCATGATTCAATTCTTGATTCAATTCATGATTAAATTCATGATTCATGATTCGATTCATGATTCATGTTTGGATTCATGATTCAATTCATGATTCATTTCATGATTCATGATTCAATTCATGATTCATGATTCAATTCATGATTCATGATTCGATTCATGATTCATTAATTCATGATTCAATTCATGATTCATGATTCATTTCATGATTCATGATTTAATTTATGATTCATGACTCATGATTCAATTCATAATTCATGATTCATGATTCAATTCATGATTCATGATTCAATTCATGATTCATGATTCGATTCATGATTCATAATTCAATTCATGATTCATGATTCAATTCATGATTCGATTCATGATTCATGATTCAATTCATGATTCATGATTCAATTCATGAGTCATGATTCATGATTCGATTCATGATTCATGATTCAGTTCATGATTCATGATTCATGATTAAATTCATGATTCGATTCATGATTCAGGATTCATGATTCGATATATGATTCATGATTAAATTCATGATTCATAATTTATGATTCAATTCATGATTCATGATTCATGATTCGATATATGATTCATGATTAAATTCATGATTCATAATTTATAAATCAATTCATGATTCATGATTCATAATTCAATTCATGATTCGATTCATGATTCATGATTCAATTCATGATTCATGATTTGATTCATGATTCATGATTCAATTTTTAATTTATGATTCGATTCATAATTCATGATTAAATTTATGATTCATGATTTATGATTCAATTCATGATTCATGATTTATTTCATGATTCAATTCATGGTTCATGAATCTTGATTCAATTCATGATTTATTTCATGATTCATGATTCGATTCATGATTCATGATTTATGATTCAATTCATGGTTAATGAATCTTTATTGAATTCATGATTTATTTTATGATTCATGATTCGATTCATGATTCATGATTCATGATTCAATTCATGATTCAATTCATGATTTATGATTTAATTCATGATTCATGATTTATGATTTGATTTATAATTCATGATTCAATTCATGATGCATGATTCAATTCGTGATTCATGATTCAATTCATGATTCATTCCATGATTCATGATTCAATTCATGATTCATGATTCCTGATTCAATTCATGATTCATGATTCAATACATGATTCATGATTCATTCCATGATTCATGATTCAATTCATGATTCAATTCATGATTCAATTCATGATTCATAATTCATGATTCAATTCATGATTCATGATTCATGATTCAATTCATGATTCATGATTCATGATTCAATTCATGATTCATGATTCAATTCATGATTCATGATTCAATTCATAATTCGTGATTCATGATTCATGATTCAATTCATGATTCATGATTCGATTCATGATTCATGATTCAATTCATAATTCATGATTCGATTTATGATTCATGATTCAATTCATGATTCAATTCATGATTCATGATTCATGATTCATTTCATGATTCATTTCATGATTCATGATTCAATTCAAGATTCATGATTCAATTCATGATTCATATCATGATTCATGATTAATGATTTAATTCATGATTCATTTCATGATTCAACTTATGATTTATAATTCATGATTCAATTCATGATTCAATTCATGATTCATGATTCATGATTCAATTCATGATTCATGATTTGATTCATGATTCATCATTCATCATTCAATTCATGATTCATGATTCGATTCATGATTCATGATTTGATTCATGATTCATCATTCATCATTCAATTCATGATTCATGATTCAATTCATGATTTATTTCATGATTCATGATTCGATTCATGATTCATGATTCATGATTCAATTCATGATTCAATTCATGATTTATGATTCATTTCATGATTTATGATTCCTGATTCAATTCATGATTCATGATTCAATTCATGATTCATGATTCATTTCATGATTCATGCTTGAATTCATGATTCAATTCATGATTCAATTTATGATTCATAATTCATGATTCAATTCATGATTCAATTTATGATTCATGATTCATGATTCAATTCATGATTCATGATTCATGATTCGATTCATGATTCATGATTCAATTTATGATTCATGATTCATGATTCGATTTATGAATTATGAATCAATTCATGATTCAATTCATGATTCATGATTCATTTCATGATTCATGATTCATTTCATGATTCAATTCAAGATTCATGATTCAATTCATGATTCATTTCATGATTCATTTCATTATCCATGATTCCTGATTCAATTCATGATTCATGATTCAATTCATGATTCTTGATTCATTTCATGATTCATGATTCATGATTCAATTCATGATTCATGATTCATGATTCAATTCATGATTCATGATTCAATTCATGAATCATGATTCGATTCATGATTCATGATTCAATTCATGATTCAATTCTTGTTTTAATTAATAATTCAATTCATGATTCATGATTCAATTCATGATTCATGATTCATGATTCAATGCATGATTCATGATTCATGATTCAATGCATTATTCAATTCTTGATTGAATTCATGATTAAATTCATGATTCGATTCATGATTCATGTTTGAATTCATGATTCAATTCATGATTCATTTCATGATTCATGATTCAATTCATGATTCATGATTCAATTCATGATTCATGATTCGATTCATGATTCATGATTCATGATTCAATTCATAATTCATGATTCATGATTCAATTCATGATTCATGATTCAATTCATGATTCATGATTTGATTCATGATTCATAATTCAATTCATGATTCATGATTCATGATTCAATTCATGATTCGATTCATGATTCATGATTCAATTCATGAGTCATGATTCATGATTCATGATTCGATTCATGATTCATGATTCATGATTCGAATCATGATTCATGATTCATGATTCAATTCATGATTCATGATTCATGATTCAATTCATGATTCGATTCATGATTCATGATTCATGATTCGATATATGATTCATGATTAAATTCATGATTCATAATTTATGATTCAATTCATGATTCATGATTCGATATATGATTTATGATTAAATTCATGATTCATAATTTATGATTCAATTCATGATTCATGATTCATGATTCAATTCATGATTCGATTCATGATTCATGATTCAATTCATGATTCATGATTTGATTCATGATTCATGATTCAATTTTTAATTCATGATTCGATTCATGATTCATGATTAAATTTATGATTCATGATTTATGATTCAATTCATGATTCATGATTTATTTCATGATTCAATTCATGGTTCATGAATCTTGATTCAATTCATGATTTATTTCATGATTCGATTCATGATTCATGATTCATGATTCAATTCATGATTCAATTCATTATTTATTTCATGATTCATGATTCGATTCATGATTCATGATTCATGATTCAATTCATGATTCAAGATTCAATTCATGATTCATTTCATGATTCATGATTCGATTTATGATTCATGATTCAATTCGTGATTCATGATTCAATTAATGATTCATGATTCATTTCATGAGTCTCTTTATGATTCATTTCATGATTCATGATTCCTGATTCAATTCATGATTCATGATTCAATTCATGATTCATGATTCATTTCATGATTCATGATTCATTTCATGATTCATGATTCATGATTTATGATTCAATTCATGATTCATGATTCATGATTAAATTCATGATTGATGATTCATGATTCGAATTATGATTCATGATTAAATTCATGATTCATGATTTATGATTCAATTCATGATTCATGATTTATTTCATGATTCAATTCATGGTTCATGAATCTTGATTCAATTCATGATTTATTTCATGATTCATGATTCGATTCATGATTCATGATTCAATTCTTGATTTATGATTCATGATTCATGATTTAATTCATGATTCATGATTCGATTCATGATTCATGATTTATGATTCAATTCATGGTTAATGAATCTTTATTGAATTCATGATTTATTTTATGATTCATGATTCGATTCATGATTCATGATTCATGATTCAATTCATGATTCAATTTATGATTTATGATTTAATTCATGATTCATGATTTATGATTCGATTTATAATTCATGATTCAATTCATGATGCATGATTCAATTCGTGATTCATGATTCAATTCATGATTCATAATTCATTTCATGATTCATTTCATGATTCATGATTCCTGATTCAATTCATGATTCATGATTCAATACATGATTCATGATTCATTCCATGATTCATGATTCAATTCATGATTCAATTCATGATTCAATTCATGATTCATAATTCATGATTCAATTCATGATTCAATTTATGATTCATGATTCATGATTCAATTCATGATTCATGATTCATGATTCAATTTATGATTCATGATTCATGATTCAATTCATGATTCATGATTCATGATTCAATTCATGATTCATGATTCAATTCATGATTCATGATTCAATTCATAATTCGTGATTCATTATTCATGATTCAATTCATGATTCATAATTCATGATTCATTTCATGATTCATGATTCAATTCAAGATTCATGATTCAATTCATAATTCATCATTCATCATTCAATTCATGATTCATGATTCAATTCATGATTCAATTCATGATTTATTTCATGATTCATGATTCGATTCATGATTCATGATTCATGATTCAATTCATGATTCAATTCATGATTTATGATTCAATTCATGATTCATGATGCATGATTCAGTTTGTGATTCATGATTCAATTCATGATTCATGATTCATTTCATGATTCATTTCATGATTCATGATTCCTGATTCAATTCATGATTCATGATTCAATTCATGATTCATGATTCATTTGATGATTCATGATTCAATTCATGATTCAATTCATGATTCAATTTATGATTCATAATTCATGATTCAATTCATGATTCAATATATGATTCATGATTCATGATTCAATTCATGACTCATGATTCATGATTCGATTCATGATTCATGATTCAATTCATGATTCATGATTCATAATTCGATTTATGAATTATGAATCAATTCATGATTCAATTCATGATTCATGATTCATTTCATGATTCATTTCATGATTCATTTCATTATCCATGATTCCTGATTCAATTCATGATTCAAGATTCAATTCATGATTCTTGATTCATTTCATGATTCATGATTCATGATTCAATTCATGATTCATGATTCATGATTCAATTCATGATTCATGATTCAATTCATGAATCATGATTCGATTCATGATTCATGATTCAATTCATGATTCAATTCTTGTTTCAATTAATAATTCAATTCATGATTCATGATTCAATTCAAGATTCATGATTCATGATTCAATGCATGATTCATGATTCATGATTCAATGCATGATTCAATTCTTGATTCAATTCATGAATAAATTCATGATTCATGATTCGATTCATGATTCATGTTTGGATTCATGATTCAATTCATGATTCATTTCATGATTCATGATTCAATTCATGATTCATGATTCAATTCATGATTCATTTCATGATTCATGATTCATTAATTCATGATTCAATTCATGATTCATGATTCATTTCATGATTCATGATTTAATTTATGATTCATGACTCATGATTCAATTCATAATTCATGATTCATGATTTAATTCATGATTCATGATTCAATTCATGATTCATGATTCAATTCATGATTCATAATTCAATTCATGATTCATGATTCAATTCATGATTCGATTCATGATTCATGATTCAATTCATGATTCATGATTCAATTCATGAGTCATGATTCATGATTCAATTCATGATTCATGATTCATGATTCGATTCATGATTCATGATTCATGATTCAATTCATGATTCATGATTCATAATTAAATTCATGATTCGATTCATGATTCAGGATTCATGATTCGATAAATGATTCATGATTAAATTCATGATTCATAATTTATGATTCAATTCATGATTCATGATTCGATATATATGATTCATGATTAAATTCATGATTCATAATTTATAAATCAATTCATGATTCATGATTCATAATTCAATTCATGATTCAATTCATGATTCATGATTCAATTCATGATTCATGATTTGATTCATGATTCATGATTCAATTTTTAATTTATGATTCGATTCATAATTCATGATTAAATTTATGATTCATGATTTATGATTCAATTCATGATTCATGATTTATTTTATGATTCAATTCATGGTTCATGAATCTTGATTCAATTCATGATTTATTTCATGATTCATGATTCGATTCATGATTCATGATTTATGATTCAATTCATGGTTAATGAATCTTTATTGAATTCATGATTTATTTTATGATTCATGATTCGATTCATGATTCATGATTCATGATTCAATTCATGATTTATGATTTAATTCATGATTCATGATTTATGATTCGATTTATAATTCATGATTCAATTCATGATTCATAATTCATTTCATGATTCATTTCATGATTCATGATTCCTGATTCAATTCATGATTCATGATTCAATACATGATTCATGATTCATTCCATGATTCATGATTCAATTCATGATTCAATTCATGATTCAATTCATGATTCATAATTCATGATTCAATTCATGATTCATGATTCATGATTCAATTTATGATTCATGATTCATGATTCAATTCATGATTCATGATTCATGATTCAATTCATGATTCATGATTCAATTCATGATTCATGATTCAATTCATAATTCGTGATTCATGATTCATGATTCAATTCATGATTCATGATTCGATTCATGATTCATGATTCAATTCATAATTCATGATTCGATTTATGATTCATGATTCAATTCATGATTCAATTCATGATTCATGATTCAATTCATGATTCATGATTCATTTCATGATTCATGATTCAATTCAAGATTCATGATTCAATTCATGATTCATTTCATGATTCATGATTAATGATTCAATTCATGATTCAATTCATGATTCAACTTATGATTTATAATTCATGATTCAATTCATGATTCAATTCATGATTCATGATTCATGATTCAATTCATGATTCATGATTCAATTCATGATTCATGATTTAATTCATGATTCATCATTCATCATTCAATTCATGATTCATGATTCAATTCATGATTCAATTCATGATTTATTTCATGATTCATTATTCAATTCATGATTCATGATTCAATTCATGATTCAATTCATGATTTATGATTCAATTCATGATTCATGATGCATGATTCAGTTCGTGATTCATGATTCAATTCATGATTCATGATTCATTTCATGATTCATTTCATGATTCATGATTCCTGATTCAATTCATGATTCATGATTCAATTCATGATTCATGATTCATTTCATGATTCATGATTCAATTCATGATTCAATTCATGATTCAATTTATGATTCATAATTCATTATTCAATTCATGATTCAATTCATGATTCAATTTATGATTCATAATTCATGATTCAATTCATGATTCAATTTATGATTCATGATTCATGATTCAATTCATGATTCATGATTCATGATTCGATTCATGATTCATGATTCAATTCATGATTCATGATTCATGATTCGATTTATGAATTATGATTCAATTCATGATTCAATTTATGATTCATGATTCATGATTCAATTCATGATTCATGATTCATGATTCATTTCATGATTCATGATTCATTTCATGATTCATTTCATGATTCATTTCATTATCCATGATTCCTGATTCAATTCATGATTCAAGATTCAATTCATGATTCTTGATTCATTTCATGATTCATGATTCATGATTCAATTCATGATTCATGATTCATGATTCAATTCATGATTCATGATTCAATTCATGAATCATGATTCGATTCATGATTCAATTTATGATTCAATTCTTGTTTCAATTAATAATTCAATTCATGATTCATGATTTAATTCATGATTCATGATTCATGATTCAATGCATGATTCATGATTCATGATTCAATGCATGATTCAATTCTTGATTCAATTCATGATTAAATTCATGATTCATGATTCGATTCATGATTCATGTTTGGATTAATGAATCAATTCATGATTTATTTCATGATTCATGATTCAATTCATGATTCATGATTCAATTCATGATTCATGATTCGATTCATGATTCATTAATTCATGATTCGATTCATGATTCATGATTCATGATTCAATTCATGATTCAATTCATTATTTATTTCATGATTCATGATTCGATTCATGAATCATGATTCATGATTCAATTCATGATTCAAGATTCAATTCATGATTCATTTCATGATTCATGATTCGATTTATGATTCATGATTCAATTCGTGATTCATGATTCAATTAATGATTCATGATTCATTTCATGAGTCATTTCATGATTCATTTCATGATTCATGATTCCTGATTCAATTCATGATTCATGATTCAATTCAAGATTCATGATTCATTTCATGATTCATGATTCATGATTAAATTCATGATTCGATTCATGATTCAGGATTCATGATTCGATATATGATTCATGATTAAATTCATGATTCATAATTTATGATTCAATTCATGATTCATGATTCATGATTCGATATATGATTCATGATTAAATTCATGATTCATAATTTATAAATCAATTCATGATTCATGATTCATAATTCAATTCATGATTCGATTCATGATTTATGATTTGATTCATGATTCATGATTCAATTTTTAATTTATGATTCGATTCATGATTCATGATTAAATTTATGATTCATGATTTATGATTCAATTCATGATTCAATTCATTATTTATTTCATGATTCATGATTCAATTCATGAATCATGATTCATGATTCAATTCATGATTCAAGATTCAATTCATGATTCATTTCATGATTCATGATTGGATTTATGATTCATGATTCAATTCGTGATTCATGATTCAATTAATGATTCATGATTCATTTCATGAGTCATTTCATGATTCATTTAATGATTCATGATTCCTGATTCAATTCATGATTCATCATTCTTTTCATGATTCATGATTCAATACATGATTCATGATTCATTCCATGATTCATGATTCAATTCATGATTCAATTCATGATTCAATTTATGATTCATAATTCATGATTCAATTCATGATTCATGATTCATGATTCGATTCATGATTCATGATTCAATTAATGATTCATGATTCAATTCATAATTCGTGATTCATGATTCATGATTCAATTCATGATTCATGATTCGATTCATGATTCATGATTCATGATTCAATTCATAATTCATGATTCGATTTATGATTCATGATTCAATTCATGATTCAATTCATGATTCATGATTCAATTCATGATTCATGATTCATTTCATGATTCATTTCATGATTCATGATTCAATTCAAGATTCATGATTCAATTCATGATTCATTTCATGATTCATGAGTAATGATTCAATTCATGATTCAATTCATGATTCAACTTAAGATTTATAATTCATGATTCAATTCATGATTCAATTCATGATTCATGATTCATGATTCATTTCATGATTCATGATTCAATTCATGATTCATCATTCATCATTCAATTCATGATTCATGATTAAATTCATGATTCAATTCATGATTTATTTCATGATTCATGATTCGATTCATGATTCATGATTCATGATTCAATTCATGATTCAATTCATGATTTATGATTCAATTCATGATTCATGATGCATGATTCAATTCGTGATTCATGATTCAATTCATGATTCATGATTCATTTCATGATTCATTTCATGATTCATGATTCCTGATTCAATTCATGATTCATGATTCAATTCATAATTCATCATTCATCATTCAATTCATGATTCATGATTCAATTCATGATTCAATTTATGATTCATGATTCCTGATTCAATTCATGATTCATGATTCAATTCATGATTCATGATTCCTTTCATGATTCATGATTCAATTCATGATTCAATTCATGATTCAATTTATGATTCATGATTCAATTCAAGATTCATGGTTCATGATTCAATTCATGATTCATGATTCAATTTATGATTCATAATTCATTTCATGATTCATGATTCAATTCATGATTCAATTCATAATTCAACTTATCATTTATAATTCATGATTCAATTCATGATTCAATTCATGATTCATGATTCATGATTCAATTCATGATTCATGATTCAATTCATGAATCATGATTCGATTCATGATTTATGTTTCAATTCATGATTCAATTCTTGATTCAATTCATAATTCAATTCATTATTCATGATTCGATTCATGATTCATGTTTGAATTCATGATTCAATTCATGATTCATTTCATGATTCATGATTCAATTCATGATTCATGATTCGATTCATGATTCATGATTCATGATTCAATTCATGATTCATGATTCAATTCATGATTCAATTTATGATTCATAATTCATGATTCAATTCATGATTCAATTTATGATTCATGATTCATGATTTAATTCATGATTCATGATTCATGATTCGATTCATGATTCATGATTCAATTCATGATTCATGATTAATGATTCGATTTATGAATTATGAATCAATTCATGATTCAATTCAAAATTCATGATTCAATTCATGATTCATTTCATGATTCATTTCATTATCCATGATTCCTGATTCAATTCATGATTCATGATTCAATTCATGATTCTTGATTCATTTCATGATTCATGATTCATGATTCCATTCATGATTCATGATTCATGATTCAATTCATGATTCATGATTCAATTCATGAATCATGATTCGATTCATGATTCATGATTCAATTCATGATTCAATTCTTGTTTCAATTAATAATTTAATTCATGATTCATGATTCAATTCATGATTCATGATTCAATTCATGATTCATGATTCAATGCATGATTCATGATTCATGATTCAATGCATGATTCAATTCTTGATTCAATTCATGATTAAATTCATGATTCATGATTCGATTCACGATTCATGTTTGAATTCATGATTCAATTCATGATTCATTTCATGATTCATGATTCAATTCATGATTCATGATTCAATTCATGATTCATGACTCGATTCATGATTCATGATTCATGATTCAATTCATGATTCATGATTAATTTCATGATTCATGATTTAATTTATGATTCATGACTCATGATTCAATTCATAATTCATGATTCATGATTCAATTCATGATTCATGATTCAATTCATGATTCATGATTCGATTCATGATTCATAATTCAATTCATGATTCATGATTCATGATTCAATTCATGATTCGATTCATGATTCATGATTCAATTCATGATTCATGATTCAATTCATGATTCATGATTCATTATTCATGATTCGATTCATGATTCATGATTCATGATTCATGTTTCAATTCATGATTCATGATTCATGATTTATGATTCAATTCATGATTCATAATTCATGATTCAATTCATGATTCGATTTATGATTCATGATTTATGATTCGATATATGATTCATGATTAAATTCATGATTCATAATTTATGATTCAATTCATGATTCATGATTCAATTCATGATTCGATTCATGATTCATGATTCATTTCATGATTCATGATTTGATTCATGATTCATGATTCAATTTTTAATTCATGATTCGATTCATGATTCATGATTAAATTTATGATTCATGATTTATGATTCAATTCATGATTCATGATTTATTTCATGATTCAATTCATGGTTCATGAATCTTGATTCAATTAATGATTTATTTCATGATTCATGATTCGATTCATAATTCATGATTCATGATTAAATTCATGATTCAATTCATTATTTATTTCATGATTCATGATTCGATTCATGATTCATGATTTATGATTCAATTCATGATTCAATTCAGGATTTATGATTCAATTCAAGATTCATGATTCATTTCATGATTCATTTCATGATTCATTTCATGATTCATGATTCGATTTATGATTCATGATTCAATTCATGATGCATGATTCAATTCGTGATTCATGATTCAATTCATGATTCATGATTCATTTCATGATTCATGATTCATGATTCAATTCATGATTCATGATTCAATTCATGATTCATGATTCATTATTCATGATTCGATTCATGATTCATGATTCATGATTCATGTTTCAATTCATGATTCATGATTCATGATTCATGATTCAATTCATGATTCATAATTCATGATTCAATTCATGATTCGATTTATGATTCATGATTCATGATTCGATATATGATTCATGATTAAATTCATGATTCATAATTTATGATTCAATTCATGATTCATGATTCAATTCATGATTCGATTCATGATTCATGATTCATTTCATGATTCATGATTTGATTCATGATTCATGATTCAATTTTTAATTCATGATTCGATTCATGATTCATGATTAAATTTATGATTCATGATTTATGATTCAATTCATGATTCATGATTTATTTCATGATTCAATTCAAGGTTCATGAATCTTGATTCAATTAATGATTTATTTCATGATTCATGATTCGATTCATAATTCATGATTCATGATTAAATTCATGATTCAATTCATTATTTATTTCATGATTCATGATTCAAATCATGATTCATGATTTATGATTCAATTCATGATTCAATTCAGGATTTATGATTCAATTCATGATTCATGATTCATTTCATGATTCATTTCATGATTCATTTCATGATTCATGATTCGATTTATGATTCATGATTCAATTCATGATGCATGATTCAATTCGTGATTCATGATTCAATTCATGATTCATGATTCATTTCATGATTCATGATTCAATTCATGATTCGATTCATGATTTATGATTTAATTCATGATTCATGATTCGATTCATGATTCATGATTCGATTCATGATTCATGATTCAATTCATGATTAAATTCATTATTCATGATTCGATTCATGATTCATGTTTGAATTCATGATTCAATTCATGTTTGAATTCATGATTCAATTCATGATTCATTTCATGATTCATGATTCAATTCAGGATTCATGATTCGATTCATGATTCATGATTCATGATTCAATTCATGATTCATGATTCAATTCATGATTCAATTTATGATTTATAGTTCATGATTCAATTCATGATTCAATTTAAGATTCATGATTCATGATTCAATTCATGATTCATGATTCATGATTCGATTCATGATTCATGATTCAATTCATGATTCATGATTCATGATTCGATTTATGAATTATGAATCAATTCATGATTCAATTCAAGATTCATGATTCAATTCATGATTCATTTCATGATTTATTTCATTATCCATGATTCCTGATTCAATTCATGATTCATGATTCAATTCATGATTCTTGATTCATTTCATGAATCATGATTCGATTCATGATTCAATTCATGATTCAATTCTTGTTTCAATTAATAATTCAATTCATGATTCATGATTCAATTCATGATTCATGATTCAATTCATGATTCATGATTCAATGCATAATTCATGATTCATGATTCAATGCATGATTCAATTCTTGATTCAATTCATGATTAAATTCATGATTCATGATTCGATTCATGATTCATGTTTGAATTCATGATTCAATTCATGATTCATTTCATGATTCATGATTCAATTCATGATTCATGATTCAATTCATGATTCATGACTCGATTCATGATTCATGATTCATGATTCAATTCATGATTCATGATTAATTTTATGATTCATGATTTAATTTATGATTCATGACTCATGATTCAATTCATAATTCATGATTCATGATTCAATTCATGATTCATGATTCAATTCATGATTCGATTCATGATTCATGATTCAATTCATGATTCATGATTCAATTCATGATTCATGATTCATTATTCATGATTCGAATCATGATTCATGATTCATGATTCATGATTCAATTCATGATTCATGATTCATGATTCATGATTCAATTCATGATTCATGATTCATGATTCAATTCATGATTCGATTCATGATTCATGATTCATGATTCGATATATGATTCATGATTAAATTCATGATTCATAATTTATGATTCAATTCATGATTCATGATTCATGATTCAATTCATGATTCGATTCATGATTCATGATTCATTTCATGATTCATGATTTGATTCATGATTCATGATTCAATTTTTAATTCATGATTCGATTCATGATTCATGATTAAATTTATGATTCATGATTTATGATTCAATTCATGATTCATGATTTATTTCATGATTCAATTCATGGTTCATGAATCTTGATTCAATTAATGATTTATTTCATGATTCATGATTCGATTCATAATTCATGATTCATGATTAAATTCATGATTCAATTCATTATTTATTTCATGATTCATGATTCGATTCATGATTCATGATTTATGATTCAATTCATGATTCAATTCAGGATTTATGATTCAATTCATGATTCATGATTCATTTCATGATTCATTTCATGATTCATGATTCGATTTATGATTCATGATTCAAATTATGATGCATGATTCAATTCGTGATTCATGATTCAATTCATGATTCATGATTCAATTCATGATTCATGATTCATTTCATGATTCATGATTCAATTCATGATTCGATTCATGATTTATGATTTAATTCATGATTCATGATTCGATTCATGATTCATGATTCAATTCATGATTCATGATTCATGATTTGAATTATGATTCATGATTAAATTCATGATTCATGATTTATGATTCAATTCATGATTCATGATTTATGATTCAATTCATGATTCATGATTTATTTCAAGATTCAATTCATGGTTCATGAATCTTGATTCAATTCATGATTTATTTCATGATTCATGATTTGATTCATGATTCATGATTCATGATTCAATTCATGATTCAATTCATGATTTATTTCATGATTCATGATTCGATTCATGATTCATGATTCAATTCTTGATTTATGATTCATGATTCATGATTTAATTCATGATTCATGATGCATGATTCAATTTGTGATTCATGATTCAATTCATGATTCATGATTCATGATTCAATTCATGATTCATGATTCATGATTCAATTCATGATTCGATTCATGATTCATGATTCATGATTCGATATATGATTCATGATTAAAAACATGATTCATAATTTATGATTCAATTCATGATTCATGATTCATGATTCAATATATGATTCATGATTAAATTCATGATTCATAATTTATGATTCAATTCATGATTCATGATTCATGATTCAATTCATGATTCGATTCATGATTCATGATTAAATTTATGATTTATGATTTATGATTCAATTCATGATTCATGATTTATTTCATGATTCAATTCATGGTTCATGAATCTTGATTCAATTCATGATTTATTTCATGATTCATGATTCGATTCATGATTCATGATTCATGATTCGATTCATGATTCATGATTAAATTTATGATTCATGATTTATGATTCAATTCATGATTCATGATTTATTTCATGATTCAATTCATGGTTCATAAATCTTGATTCAATTCATTATTTATTTCATGATTCATGATTCGATTCATGATTCATTTCATGATTCATGATTCGATATATGATTCATGATTCAATTCGTGATTCATGATTCAATTCATGATTCAAGATTCAATTCATGATTCATTTCATGATTCATGATTCGATTTATGATTCATGATTCCTGATTCAATTCATGATTCATGATTCAATACATGATTCATGATTCATTCCATGATTCATGATTCAATTCATGATTCAATTCATGATTTATTTTATGATTCATAATTCATGATTCAATTCATGATTCAATTTATGATTCATGATTCATGATTCAATTCATGATTCATGATTCATGATTCGATTCATGATTCATGATTCAATTCATGATTCATGATTCAATTCATAATTCGTGATTCATGATTCATGATTCAATTCATGATTCATGATTCGATTCATGATTCATGATTCATGATTCAATTCATAATTCATGATTCGTATTAGGATTCATGATTCAATTCATGATTCAATTCATGATTCATAATTCAATTCATGATTCATGATTCATTTCATGATTCATGATTCAATTCAAGATTCATGATTCAATTCATGATTCATTTCATGATTCATGATTAATGATTCAATTCATGATTCAATTCATGATTCAACTTATGATTTATAATTCATGATTCAATTCATGATTCAATTCATGATTCATGATTCATGATTCAATTCATGATTCATGATTCAATTCATGATTCATGATTAGATTCATGATTCATCATTCATCATTCAATTCATGATTCAATTCATGATTTATTTCATGATTCATGATTTGATTCATGATTCATGATTCATGATTCAATTCATGATTCATGATGCATGATTCAATTCGTGATTCATGATTCAATTCATGATTCATTATTCATTTCATGATTCATGATTCCTGATTCAATTCATGATTCATGATTCAATTCATAATTCATCATTCATCATTCAATTCATGATTAATGATTCATGATTCATGATTCAATTCATGATTCATGATTCAATTCATGATTCATGATTCGATTCATGATTCATCATTCATCATTCAATTCATGATTCAATTCATGATTCAATTCATGATTTATTTCATGATTCATGATTCGATTCATGATTCATGATTCATGATTCAATTCATGATTCAATTCATTATTTATTTCATAATTCATGATTCGATTCATGATTCATGATTCATGATTCAATTCATGATTCAATTCATGATTCATGATTCGATTTATAATTCATGATTCAATTCATGATGCATGATTCAATTCGTGATTCATGATTCAATTCATGATTCATAATTCATTTCATGATTCATTTCATGATTCATGATTCCTGATTCAATTTATGACTCATGATTCAATACATGATTCATGATTCATTCCATGATTCATGATTCAATTCATGATTCAATTCATGATTCAATTTATGATTCATAATTCATGATTCAATTCATGATTCAATTTATGATTCATGATTCATGATTCAATTCATGATTCATGATTCATGATTCGATTCATGATTCATGATTCAATTCATGATTCATGATTCAATTCATAATTCGTGATACATGATTTATGATTCATTCCATGATTCATGATTCAATTCATGATTCAATTCATGATTCAATTTATGATTCATAATTCATGATTCAATTCATGATTCAATTTATGATTCATGATTCATGATTCAATTCATGATTCATGATTCATTATTTATTTCATGATTCATGATTCGATTCATGATTCATTTCATGATTCATGATTCGATTTATGATTCATGATTCAATTCGTGATTCATGATTCAATTAATGATTCATGATTCATTTCATGAGTGATTTCATGATTCATTTCATGATTCATGATTCCTGATTCAATTCATGATTCATGATTCAATTCATGATTCATGATTCATTTCATGATTCATGATTCAATTCATGATTCGATTCATGATTTATGATTCAATTCATGATTTATGATTCATGATTCAATTCATGATTCATGATTCATGATTCGAATTATGATTCATGATTAAATTCATGATTCATGATTTATGATTCAATTCATGATTCATGATTTATTTCATGATTCAATTCATGGTTCATGAATCTTGATTCAATTCATGATTTATTTCATAATTCATAATTCGATTCATGATTCATGATTCAATTCTTGATTTATGATTCATGATTCATGATTTAATTTATGATTCATGATTCAATTCATGATTCATGATTCGATTCATGAATCATGATTTATGATTCAATTCATGGTTCATGAATCTTTATTGAATTCATGATTTATTTCATGATTCATGATTCGATTCATGATTCATGATTCATGATTCAATTCATGATTCAATTCATTATTTATTTCATAATTCATGATTCGATTCATGATTCATGATTCATGATTCAATTCATGATTCAATTCATGATTTATGATTTAATTCATGATTCATGATTCATGATTTAATTCCTGATTCATGATTCATGATTCATGATTCGATTTATAATTCATGATTTAATTCATGATGCATGATTCAATTCGTGATTCATGATTCAATTCATGATTCATAATTCATTTCATGATTCATTTCATGATTCATGATTCCTGATTCAATTCATGATTCATGATTCAATACATGATTCATGATTCATTCCATGATTCATGATTCAATTCATGATTCAATTCATGATTCAATTTATGATTCATAATTCATGATTCAATTCATGATTCAATTTATGATTCATGATTCATGATTCAATTCATGATTCATGATTCATGATTCGATTCATGATTCATGATTCAATTCATGATTCATTAATCAATTCATAATTCGTGATTCATGATTCATGATTCAATTCATGATTCATGATTCGATTCATGATTCATGATTCATGATTCAATTCATAATTCATGATTCGATTTATGATTCATGATTCAATTCATGATTCAATTCATGATTCATAATTCAATTCATGATTCATGATTCATTTCATGATTCATTTCATGATTCATGATTCAATTCAAGATTCATGATTCAATTCATGATTCATTTCATGATTCATGATTAATGATTCAATTCATGATTCAATTCATGATTCAACTTATGATTTATAATTCATGATTCAATTCATGATTCAATTCATGATTCATGATTCATGATTCAATTCATGATTCATGATTCAATTCATGATTCATGATTAGATTCATGATTCATCATTCATCATTCAATTCATGATTCATGATTCAATTCATGATTCAATTCATGATTTATTTCATGATTCATGATTCGGTTAATGATTCATGATTCATGATTCAATTCATGATTCATGATGCATGATTCAATTCGTGATTCATGATTCAATTCATGATTCATGATTCATTTCATGATTCATTTCATGATTCATGATTCCTGATTCAATTCATGATTCAATTCATAATTCATCATTCATCATTCAATTCATGATTCATGATTCATGATTCATGATTCAATTCATGATTCATGATTCAATTCATGATTCATGATTCGATTCATGATTCATCATTCATCATTCAATTCATGATTCAATTCATGATTCAATTCATGATTTATTTCATGATTCATGATTCGATTCATGATTCATGATTCATGATTCAATTCATGATTTAATTCATTATTTATTTCATAATTCATGATTCGATTCATGATTCATGATTCATGATTCAATTCATGATTCAATTCATGATTCATGATTTAATTCCTGAGTCATGATTCATGATTCGATTTATAATTCATGATTCATTTCATGATTCATTTCATGATTCATGATTCCTGATTCAATTTATGATTCATGATTCAATACATGATTCATGATTCATTCCATGATTCATGATTCAATTCATGATTCAATTCATGATTCAATTTATGATTCATAATTCATGGTTCAATTCATGATTCAATTTATGATTCATGATTCATGATTCAATTCATGATTCATGATTCATGATTCGATTCATGATTCATGATTCAATTCATGATTAATGATTCAATTCATAATTCGTGATTCATGATTCATGATTCAATTCATGATTCATGATTCGATTCATGATTCATGATTCAATTCATAATTCATGATTCGATTTATGATTCATGATTCAATTCATGATTCAATTCATGATTCATGATTCAATTCATGATTCATGATTCAATTCATGATTTATGATTCATTTCATGATTCATTTCATGATTCATGATTCATTTCAAGATTCATGATTCAATTCATGATTCATTTCATGACTCAATTCATGATTCAATTTATGATTCATAATTCATGATTCAATTCATGATTCATGATTCATGATTCATTTCATGATTCATGATTCAATTCATGATTCATGATTCAATGCATGATTCAATTCTTGATTCAATTCATAATTCAATTAATGATTCATGATTCAATTCATGATTCGATTCATGATTCATGATTCAATTCATGATTCATGATTCGATTCATGATTCATAATTCAATTCATGATTCATCATTCATGATTCAATTTATGATTCGATTCATGATTCATGATTCAATTCATGATTCATGATTCAATTCATGAGTCATGATTCATGATTCAATTCATGATTCATGATTCGATTCATGATTCATGATTCATGATTCGATTCATGATTCATGATTCATGATTCAATTCATGATTCATGATTCATGATTCAATTCATGATTCGATTCATGATTCATGATTCATGATTCGATATATGATTCATGATTAAATTCATGATTCATAATTTATGATTCAATTCATGATTCATGATTCGATATATGATTCATGATTAAATTCATGATTCATAATTTATGATTCAATTCATGATTCATGATTCATGATTCAATTCATGATTCGATTCATGATTCATGATTCAATTCAGGATTCATAATTTGATTCATGATTCATGATTCAATTTTTAATTCATGATTCGATTCATGATTCATGATTAAATTTATGATTCATGATTTATGATTCAATTCATGATTCATGATTTATTTCATGATTCATAATTCGATTCATGATTCATGATTCATGATTCAATTCATGATTCAATTCATTATTTATTTCATGATTCATGATTCGATTCATGATTCATGATTCAATTCATGATTAATGATTCAATTCATAATTCGTGATTCATGATTCATGATTCAATTCATGATTCATGATTCGATTCATGATTCATGATTCAATTCATAATTCATTATTCGATTTATGATTCATGATTCAATTCATGATTCAATTCATGATTCATGATTCAATTCATGATTTATGATTCATTTCATGATTCATTTCATGATTCATGATTCAATTCAAGATTCATGATTCAATTCATGATTCATTTCATGACTCAATTCATGATTCAATTTATGATTCATAATTCATGATTCAATTCATGATTCATGATTCATGATTCATTTCATGATTCATGATTCAATTCATGATTCATGATTCAATGCATGATTCAATTCTTGATTCAATTCATAATTCAATTAATGATTCATGATTCAATTCATGATTCGATTCATGATTCATGATTCAATTCATGATTCATGATTCGATTCATGATTCATAATTCAATTCATGATTCATGATTCAATTCATGAGTCATGATTCATGATTCAATTCATGATTCATGATTCGATTCATGATTCATGATTCATGATTCGATTCATGATTCATGATTCATGATTCAATTCATGATTCATGATTCATGATTCAATTCATGATTCGATTCATGATTCATGATTCATGATTCGATATATGATTCATGATTAAATTCATGATTCATAATTTATGATTCAATTCATGATTCATGATTCGATATATGATTCATGATTAAATTCATGATTCATAATTTATGATTCAATTCATGATTCATGATTCATGATTCAATTCATGATTCGATTCATGATTCATGATTCAATTCAGGATTCATGATTTGATTCATGATTCATGATTCAATTTTTAATTCATGATTCGATTCATGATTCATGATTAAATTTATGATTCATGATTTATGATTCAATTCATGATTCATGATTTATTTCATGATTCATAATTCGATTCATGGATTCATGATTCATGATTCAATTCATGATTCAATTCATTATTTATTTCATGATTCATGATTCGATTCATGATTCATGATTCATGATTCAATTCATGATTCAAGATTCAATTCATGATTCATGATTTATTTCATGATTCATAATTCGATTCATGATTCATGATTCATGATTCAATTTATGATTCAATTCATTATTTATTTCATGATTCATGATTCGATTCATGATTCATGATTCATGATTCAATTCATGATTCAAGATTCAATTCATGATTCATTTCATGATTCATGATTCGATTTATGATTCATGATTCAATTCGTGATTCATGATTCAATTAATGATTCATTTCATGAGTCATTTCATGATTCATTTCATGATTCATGATTCCTGATTCAATTCATGATTCATGATTCAATTCATGATTCATGATTCATTTCATGATTCATGATTCAATTCATGATTCGATTCATGATTTATGATTCAATTCATGATTCATGATTCAATTCATGATTCATGATTCATGATTCGAATTATGATTCATGATTAAATTCATGAATCATGATTTATGATTCAATTCATGATTCATGATTTATTTCATGATTCAATTCATGGTTCATGAATCTTGATTCAATTCATGATTTATTTCATAATTCATGATTCGATTCATGATTCATGATTCAATTCTTGATTTATGATTCATGATTCATGATTTAATTTATGATTCATGATTCAATTCATGATTCATGATTCGATTCATGATTCATGATTTATGATTCAATTCATGGTTCATGAATCTTTATTGAAATTATGATTTATTTCATGATTCATGATTCGATTCATGATTCATGATTCATGATTCAATTCATGATTCAATTCATTATTTATTTCATAATTCATGATTCGATTCATGATTCATGATTCATGATTCAATTCATGATTCAATTCATGATTTATGATTTAATTCATGATTCATGATTCATGATTTAATTCCTGATTCATGATTCATGATTCATGATTCGATTTATAATTCATGATTCAATTCATGATGCATGATTCAATTCGTGATTCATGATTCAATTCATGATTCATAATTCATTTCATGATTCATTTCATGATTCATGATTCCTGATTCAATTCATGATTCATGATTCAATACATGATTCATGATTCATTCCATGATTCATGATTCAATTCATGATTCAATTCATGATTCAATTTATGATTCATAATTCATGATTCAATTCATGATTCAATTTATGATTCATGATTCATGATTCAATTCATGATTCATGATTCATGATTCGATTCATGATTCCTGATTCGATTCATGATTCATGATTCATGATTCAATTCATAATTCATGATTCGATTTACGATTCATGATTCAATTCATGATTCAATTCATGATTCATAATTCAATTCATGATTCATGATTCATTTCATGATTCATTTCATGATTCATGATTCAATTCAAGATTCATGATTCAATTCATGATTCATTTCATGATTCATGATTAATGATTCAATTCATGATTCAATTCATGATTCAACTTATGATTTATAATTCATGATTCAATTCATGATTCAATTCATGATTCATGATTCAATTCATGATTCATGATTAGATTCATGATTCATCATTCATCATTCAATTCATGATTCATGATTCAATTCATGATTCAATTCATGATTTATTTCATGATTCATGATTCGATTCATGATTCATGATTCATGATTCAATTCATGATTCATGATGCATGATTCAATTCGTGATTCATGATTCAATTCATGATTCATGATTCATTTCATGATTCATTTCATGATTCATGATTCCTGATTCAATTCATGATTCATGATTCAATTCATAATTCATCATTCATCATTCAATTCATGATTCATGATTCAATTCATGATTCAATTCATGATTCATGATTCATGATTCAATTCATGATTCATGATTCAATTCATGATTCATGATTAGATTCATGATTCATCATTCATCATTCAATTCATGATTCATGATTCAATTCATGATTCAATTCATGATTTATTTCATGATTCATGATTCGATTCATGATTCATGATTCATGATTCAATTCATGATTCATGATGCATGATTCAATTCGTGATTCATGATTCAATTCATGATTCATGATTCCTGATTCAATTCATGATTCATGATTCAATTCATAATTCATCATTCATCATTCAATTCATGATTCATGATTCAATTCATGATTCAATTCATGATTCATGATTCATGATTCAATTCATGATTCATGATTCAATTCATGATTCATGATTAGATTCATGATTCATCATTCATCATTCAATTCATGATTCATGATTCAATTCATGATTCAATTCATGATTTATTTCATGATTCATGATTCGATTCATGATTCATGATTCATGATTCAATTCATGATTCATGATGCATGATTCAATTCGTGATTCATGATTCAATTCATGATTCATGATTCATTTCATGATTCATTTCATGATTCATGATTCCTGATTCAATTCATGATTCATGATTCAATTCATAATTCATCATTCATCATTCAATTCATGATTCATGATTCAATTCATGATTCAATTCATGATTCATGATTCATGATTCAATTCATGATTCATGATTCAATTCATGATTCATGATTCGATTCATGATTCATCATTCATGATTCAATTCATGATTCAATTCATGATTCAATTCATGATTTATTTCATGATTCATGATTCGATTCATGATTCATGATTCATGATTCAATTCATGATTCAATTCATGATTTATGATTCAATTCATGATTCATGATGCATGATTCAATTCGTGATTCATGATTCAATTCATGATTCATGATTCATTTCATGATTCATTTCATGATTCATGATTTATGATTAAATTCATGGTTCATGACTCTTTATTGAATTCATGATTTATTTCATGATTGATAATTTGATTCATGATTCATGATTCATGATTCAATTCATGATTCAATTCATTATTTATTTCATAATTCATGATTCGATTCATGATTCATGATTCATGATTCAATTCATGATTCAATTCATGATTCATGATTTAATTCCTGAGTCATGATTCATGATTCATGATTCGATTTATAATTCATGATTCAATTCATGATGCATGATTCAATTCGTGATTCATGATTCAATTCATGATTCATAATTCATTTCATGATTCATTTCATGATTCATGATTCCTGATTCAATTCATGATTCATGATTCAATACATGATTCATGATTCATTCCATGATTCATGATTCAATTCATGATTCAATTCATGATTCAATTTATGATTCATAATTCATGATTCAATTCATGATTCAATTTATGATTCATGATTCATTATTCTAATCCATGATTCATGATTCAATTCATAATTCGTGATTCATGATTCATGATTCAATTCATGATTCATGATTCGATTCATGATTCATGATTCAATTCATAATTCGTGATTCATGATTCATGATTCAATTCATGATTCATGATTCGATTCATGATTCATGATTCAATTCATAATTCATGATTCGATTTATGATTCATGATTCAATTCATGATTCAATTCATGATTCATGATTCAATTCATGATTCATGATTCAATTCATGATTCATGATTCATTTCATGATTCATGATTCAATTCAAGATTCATGATTCAATTCATGATTCATTTCATGATTCATGATTAATGATTCAATTCATGATTCAATTCATGATTCAACTTATGATTTATAATTCATGATTCAATTCATGATTCAATTCATGATTCATGATTCATGATTCAATTCATGATTCATGATTCAATTCATGATTCATGATTCGATTCTTGATTCATCATTCATCATTCAATTCATGATTCATGATTATATTCATGATTAAATCCATGATTTATTTCATGATTCATGATTCGATTCATGATTCATGATTCAATTCATGATTCAATTCATGATTTATGATTCAATTCATGATTCATGATGCATGATTCAATTCGTGATTCATGATTCAATTCATGATTCATGATTCATTTCATGATTCATTTCATGATTCATGATTCCTGATTCAATTCATGATTCATGATTCAATTCATAATTCATCATTCATCATTCAATTCATGATTCATGATTCAATTCATGATTCAATTTATGATTCATGATTCCTGATTCAATTCATGATTCATGATTCAATTCATGATTCATGATTCCTTTCATGATTCATGATTCAATTCATGATTCAATTCATGATTCAATTTATGATTCATGATTCAATTCAAGATTCATGGTTCATGATTCAATTCATGATTCATGATTCAATTCATGATTCATAATTCATTTCATGATTCATGATTCAATTCATGATTCAATTCATAATTCAACTTATGATTTATAATTCATGATTCAATTCATGATTCAATTCATGATTCATGATTCATGATTCAATTCATGATTCATGATTCAATTCATGAATCATGATTCGATTCATGATTTATGTTTGAATTCATGATTCAATTCTTGATTCAATTCATAATTCAATTCATTATTCATGATTCGATTTATGATTCATGTTTGAATTCATGATTCATTTCATGATTCATGATTCAATTCATGATTCATGATTCGATTCATGATTCATGATTCATGATTCAATTCATGATTCATGATTCAATTCATGATTCAATTTATGATTCATAATTCATGATTCAATTCATGATTCAATTCATGATTCATGATTCATGATTCGATTCATGATTCATGATTCAATTCATGATTCTTGATTCATGATTCGATTTATGAATTATGAATCAATTCATGATTCAATTCATGATTCATGATTCATTTCATGATTCATTTCATGATTCATGATTCAATTCAAGATTCATGATTCAATTCATGATTCATTTCATGATTCATTTCATTATCCATGATTCCTGATTCAATTCATGATTCATGATTCAATTCATGATTCTTCATTCATTTTATGATTCATGATTCATGATTCAATTCATGATTCATGATTCATGATTCAATTCATGATTCATGATTCAATTCATGAATCATGATTCGATTCATGATTCATGATTCAATTCATGATTCAATTCTTGTTTCAATTAATAATTCAATTCATGATTCATGATTCAATTCATGATTCATGATTCATGATTCAATGCATGATTAATGATTCATGATTCAATGCATGATTCAATTCTTGATTCAATTCATGATTAAATTCATGATTCATGATTCGATTCATGATTCATGATTCAATTCATGATTCATGACTCGATTCATGATTCATGATTCATGATTGAATTCATGATTCAATTCATGATTCATTTCATGATTCATGATTCAATTCATGATTCATGATTCAATTCATGATTCATGACTCGATTCATGATTCATGATTCATGATTCCATTCATGATTCATGATTAATTTCATGATTCATGATTTAATTTATGATTCATGACTCATGATTCAATTCATAATTCATGATTCATGATTCAATTCATGATTCATGATTCAATTCATGATTCATGATTCGATTCATGATTCATAATTCAATTCATGATTCATGATTCATGATTCAATTCATGATTCGATTCATGATTCATGATTCAATTCATGATTAATGATTCAATTCATGATTCATGATTCATGATTCATGATTCATGATTCGATTCATGATTCATGATTCATGATTCGATTCATGATTCATGATTCATGATTCAATTCATGATTCGATTCATGATTCATGATTCAATTCATGATTCGATTCATGATTCATGATTCATTTCATGATTCATGATTTGATTCATGATTCATGATTCAATTTTTAATTCATGATTCGATTCATGATTCATGATTAAATTTATGATTCATGATTTATGATTCAATTCATGATTCATGATTTATTTCATGATTCAATTCATGGTTCATGAATCTTGATTCAATTAATGATTTATTTCATGATTCATGATTCGATTCATAATTCATGATTCATGATTAAATTCATGATTCAATTCATTATTTATTTCATGATTCATGATTTGATTCATGATTCATGATTTATGATTCAATTCATGATTCAATTCAGGATTTATGATTCAATTCATGATTCATGATTCATTTCATGATTCATTTCATGATTCATTTCATGATTCATTTCATGATTCATGATTCGATTTATGATTCATGATTCAATTCATGATGCATGATTCAATTCGTGATTCATGATTCAATTAATGATTCATGATTCATTTCATGATTCATTTCATGATTCATTTCATGATTCATTTCATGATTCATTTCATGATTCATTTCATGATTCATGATTCCTGATTCAATTCATGATTCATGATTCAATTCATGATTCATGATTCATTTCATGATTCATGATTCAATTCATGATTCGACTCATGATTTATGATTTAATTCATGATTCATGATTCGATTCATGATTCATGATTCAATTCATGATTCATGATTCGATTCATGATTCATGATTTATTTCATGATTCAATTCATGGTTCATGAATCTTGATTCAATTCATGATTTATTTCATGATTCATGATTTGATTCATGATTCATGATTCAATTCATGATTCAATTCATGATTTACTTCATGATTCATGATTCGATTCATGATTCATGATTCAATTCTTGATTTATGATTTATGATTCATGATTTAATTCATGATTCATGATTTAATTCATGATTCATGATTCGATTCATGATTCATGATTCAATTCATGATTCATGATTCAATTCTTGAATCATGATTCATGATTCGAATTATGATTCATGATTAAATTCATGATTCATGATATATGATTCAATTCATGGTTCATAAATCTTTATTCAATTCATGATTTATTTCATGATTCATGATTCGATTCATGATTCATGATTCATGATTCAATTCATGATTTAATTCATGATTTATTTCATAATTCATGATTCGATTCATGATTCATGATTCAATTCATGATTCAATTCATGATTTATGATTCAATTCATGATTCATGATTCATGATTTAATTCCTGATTAATGATTCATGATTCATGATTCGATTTATAACTCATGATTCAATTCATGATGCATGATTCAATTCGTGATTCATGATTCAATTCATATTTCATGATTCATTTCATGATTCATTTCATGATTCATGATTCCTGATTCAATTCATGATTCATGATTCAATACATGATTCATGATTCATTTCATTATTCATGATTCAATTCATGATTCAATTTATGATTCATAATTCATGATTCAATTCATGATTCAATTTATGATTCATGATTCATGATTCAATTCATGATTCATGACTCATGATTCGATTCATGATTCATGATTCAATTCATGATTCATGATTCAATTCATGATTCGTGATTCATGATTCATGATTCAATTCACTATTCATGATTAAATTCATGATTCATGATTAAATTCATGATTCATGATTCAATGCATGATTCAATTCTTGATTCAATTCATAATTCAATACATGATTCAAGATTCGATTCATGATTCATGTTTAAATTCATGATTCAATTCATGATTCCTTTTATGATTCATGATTCAATTCATGATTCATGATTCAATTCATGATACATGATTCAATTCATGATTCATGATTCATTTCATGATTCATGATTCAATTCATGATTCGATTCATGATTCATGAGTCAATTCATAAATTCATGATTCGATTCATGATTCATGATTCAATTCTTGATTCATGATTCATGATTTGAATTATGAATCATGATTAAATTCATGATTCATGATTTATGATTCAATTCCTGATTCATGATTTATTTCATGATTCAATTTATGGTTCATGAATCTTGATTCAATTTATGATTTATTTCATGATTCATGATTCGATTCATGATTCATGATTCAATTCATGATTCAATTCATGATTTATGATTCAATTCATGATTCATGATTCATGATTTAATTCATGATTCATGATTCATGATTCATGATTCGATTTATAATTCATGATTCAATTCATGATGCATGATTCAATTTGTGATTCATGATTTAAGTCATGATTCATGATTCATTTCATGATTCATTACATGATTCATGATTCATGATTCAATTCATGATTCATGAGTCAATTCATGATTCATGATTCATTTCATGATTCATGATTTAATTCATAAATCAATTCATGATTCAATTTATGATTCATAATTCATGATTCAATTCATGATTCAATTCATGATTCATGATTCATGATCCAATTCATGATTCATGATTCAATTCATGATTCATGATTCAATGCATGATTCAATTCTTGATTCAATTCATAATTCAATTCATGATTCATGATTCAATTCATGATTCATGATTCAATTCTTAATTTATGATTCATAATTCATGATTCAATTCATGATTCAATTCATTATTCATGATTCGATTCATGATTCATGATTCATGATTCAATTCATGATTCATGATTCAATTCATGATTCATTATTCATTTCATGATTCATGATTCATTTTATGATTCATGATTCATGATTCAATTTATGATTCATGATTCAATTCAGGATTCATGATTCAATTCATGATTCGATTCATGATTTATGATTCAATTCATGATTCATGACTCATGATTCAATTCATGATTCATGATTCAATTCATGATTTATGATTCATGATTCAATTCATGAATCATAATTCATGATTCAATTCATTATTCATGATTCAATTCATGATTCATGATTCATAATTCAATTCATGATTCATGATTCAATTCATGATTCGATTCATGATTCATGATTTAAATCATGATTCATGACTCATGATTCAATTCATGACTCATGATTCAATTCATGATTCATGATTCAATTCATGATTCATGATTCATGATTCAATTCATGATTCATGATTCATGATTCGATTCATGATTCATGATTCATGATTCGATTCATGATTCATGATTCAATTCATGATTCATGATTCATGATTCAATTCATGATTCGATTCATTATTCATGATTCATGATTCGATATATGATTCATGATTAAATTCATGATTCATGATTTATGATTCAATTCATGATTCATGATTCATGATTCAATTTATGATTCATGACTCATGATTCATGATTCAATTCATGAATCATGATTCGATTCATGATTCATGATCCAATTCTTGATTCATGATTCGATTCATGATATATGACTAAATTTATGATTCATGATTTATGATTCAAATCATGATTCATGATTTATGATTCAAATCATGAGTCTTGATTTATTTCATGATTCAATTCATGGTTCATGAATCTTGATTAAAGTCATGATTTATTTAATGATTCATGATTCGATTCATGATTTATGATTCATGATTCAATTCATGATTCATGATTCAATTCGTGATTCATGATTCAATTCTTGATTCAATTCATGATTTATTTCATGATTCATGATTCGATTCATGATTCATGATTCAATTCATGATTCAATTCAGGATTTATGATTCAATTCATGATTCATTATTCAATTCATGATTCATGATTAATGATTCGATTTATGATTCATGATTCAATTCATGATTCATTTCATGATTCATGATTCCTGATTCAATTCATGATTCCTGATTCAATTCATGATTCATGATTCATTTCATGATTTATGATTCAATTCATGATTCGATTCATGATTCATGATTCATGATTCAATTCATGATTCATGATTCGATTCATGATTCATGATTCGAATTATGATTCATGATAAAATTCATGATTCATGATTTATGATTCAATTCATGATTCATGAATCATGATTTAATTCATGATTCAATATTCATGATTCATGATTCGATTTATAATTCATGGATCAATTCCTGATGCATGATTCAATTCGTGATTCATGATTCAATTCATGATTCATGATTCATTTCATGATACATGATTGAATTCATGATTCAATTTATGATTCATAATGCATGATTCAATTCATGATTCAATTCATGATTCATGATTCATGATTTAATTCATGATTCATGATTCATGATTCATGATTCGATTTATAATTCATGATTCATTTCATGATGCATGATTCAATTCGTGATTCATGATTTAAGTCATGATTCATGATTCATTTCATGATTCATTACATGATTCATGATTCATGATTCAATTCATGATTCATGAGTCAATTCATGATTCATGATTCATTTCATGATTCATGATTTAATTCATAAATCAATTCATGATTCAATTTATGATTCATAATTCATGATTCAATTCATGATTCAATTCATGATTCATGATTCATGATCCAATTCATGATTCATGATTCAATTCATGATTCATGATTCAATGCATGATTCAATTCTTGATTCAATTCATAATTCAATTCATGATTCATGATTCAATTCATGATTCATGATTCAATTCTTAATTTATGATTCATAATTCATGATTCAATTCATGATTCAATTCATTATTCATGATTCGATTCATGATTCATGATTCATGATTCAATTCATGATTCATGATTCAATTCATGATTCATTATTCATTTCATGATTCATGATTCATTTTATGATTCATGATTCATGATTCAATTCATGATTCATGATTCAATTCAGGATTCATGATTCAATTCATGATTCGATTCATGATTTATGATTCAATTCATGATTCATGACTCATGATTCAATTCATGATTCATGATTCAATTCATGATTTATGATTCATGATTCAATTCATGAATCATAATTCATGATTCAATTCATGATTCATGATTCAATTCATGATTCATGATTCATAATTCAATTCATGATTCATGATTCAATTCATGATTCGATTCATGATTCATGATTTAAATCATGATTCATGACTCATGATTCAATTCATGACTCATGATTCAATTCATGATTCATGATTCAATTCATGATTCATGATTCATGATTCAATTCATGATTCATGATTCATGATTCGATTCATGATTCATGATTCGATTCATGATTCATGATTCAATTCATGATTCATGATTCATGATTCAATTCATGATTCGATTCATTATTCATGATTCATGATTCAATATATGATTCATGATTAAATTCATAAATCATGATTTATGATTCAATTCATGATTCATGATTCATGATTCAATTTATGATTCATGACTCATGATTCATGATTCAATTCATGAATCATGATTCGATTCATGATTCATGATCCAATTCTTGGTTCATGATTCGATTCATGATATATGATTAAATTTATGATTCATGATTTATGATTCAAATCATGATTCATGATTTATGATTCAAATCATGATTC
The DNA here is from genome assembly GCA_036250195.1 of Mixophyes australis. NCBI lineage: Eukaryota > Metazoa > Chordata > Amphibia > Anura > Limnodynastidae > Mixophyes > Mixophyes australis. The sequence goes on along the minus strand of JAVHZZ010000002.1, from coordinate 179,612,055 downwards.
ATGATTTATTTCATGATTCAATTCATGGTTCATGAATCTTGATTAAAGTCATGATTTATTTAATGATTCATGATTCGATTCATGATTTATGATTCATGATTCAATTCATGATTCATGATTCAATTCGTGATTCATGATTCAATTCTTGATTCAATTCATGATTTATTTCATGATTCATGATTCGATTCATGATTCATGATTCAATTCATGATTCAATTCAGGATTTATGATTCAATTCATGATTCATTATTCAATTCATGATTCATGATTAATGATTCGATTTATGATTCATGATTCAATTCATGATTCATTTCATGATTCATGATTCCTGATTCAATTCATGATTCCTGATTCAATTCCTGATTCATGATTCATTTCATGATTTATGATTCAATTCATGATTCGATTCATGATTCATGATTCATGATTCAATTCATGATTCATGATTCGATTCATGATTCATGATTCGAATTATGATTCATGATAAAATTCATGATTCATGATTTATGATTCAATTCATGATTCATGAATCATGATTTAATTCATGATTCAATATTCATGATTCATGATTCGATTTATAATTCATGGATCAATTCCTGATGCATGATTCAATTCGTGATTCATGATTCAATTCATGATTCATGATTCATTTCATGATACATGATTGAATTCATGATTCAATTCATGATTCAATTTATGATTCATAATGCATGATTCAATTGATGATTAAATTCATGATTGATGATTCATGATTCAATTCATGATTCATGATTCATGATTCGATTCATGATTCAATTCATGATTCATGATTCAATTCATGATTCATGATTCATGATTCAATTCATGATTCATGATTCGATTCATGATTCATAATTCATGATTCAATTCATGATTCATGATTCATGATTCATGATTCGATTTATGATTCATGATTCATGATTTAATTCATGATTCATGATTTGATTCATGATTCATGATTCAATTTTTAATTCATGATTTATGATTCAATTCATGATTCATGATTCATGATTCAAAATTCAATTCATGATTCAATTCAGGATTTATGATTCAATTCATGATTCATGATCCATTTCATGATTCATTTCATGATTCATGATTCGATTTATGATTTATGATTCAATTCATGATGCATGATTCAATTCAAGATTCATGATTCAATTCATGATTCATGATTCATTTCATGATTCATTTCATGATTCATGATTCCTGATTCAATTCATGATTCATGATTCATTTCATGATTCATGATTCATTTCATGATTCATGATTTAATTCATGATTCGATTCATGATTTATGATTCAATTCATGATTCATGATTCGATTTATGATTCATGATTCAATTCATGAGTCATGATTTATTTCATGATTCAATTCATGGTTCATGAATCTTGATTCAATTCATGATTTATTTCATGATTCATGATTTGATTCATGATTCATGATTCATGATTCAATTCATGATTCAATTCATGATTTAATTCATGATTCATGATTCGATTCATGATTCATGATTCAATTCTTGATTTATGATTCATGATTCATGATTCAATTCATGATACATGATTCAATTCATGATTCATGATTCATTTCATGATTCATGATTCAATTCATGATTCGATTCATGATTCATGAGTCAATTCATAAATTCATGATTCGATTCATGATTCATGATTGAATTCTTGATTCATGATTCATGATTTGAATTATGAATCATGATTAAATTCATGATTCATGATTTATGATTCAATTCCTGATTCATGATTTATTTCATGATTCAATTCATGGTTCATGAATCTTGATTCAATTTATGATTTATTTCATGATTCATGATTCGATTCATGATTCATGATTCAATTCATGATTTATTTCATGATTTATGATTCAATTCATGATTCATGATTCATGATTTAATTCATGATTCATGATTCATGATTCGATTTATAATTCATGATTCAATTCATGATGCATGATTCAATTTGTGATTCATGATTTAATTCATGATTCATGATTCATTTCATGATTCATTTCATGATTCATGATTCATGATTCAATTCATGATTCATGAGTCAATTCATGATTCATGATTCATTTCATGATTCATGATTTAATTCATAAATCAATTCATGATTCAATTTATGATTCATAATTCATGATTCAATTCATGATTCAATTCATGATTCATGATTCATGATTCAATTCATGATTCATGATTCAATTCATGATTCATGATTCAATGCATGATTCAATTCTTTATTCAATTCATAATTCAATTCATGATTCATGATTCAATTCATGATTCATGATTCAATTCTTAATTTATGATTCATGATTCAATTCATGATTCAATTCATTATTCATGATTCAATTCATGATTCATTATTCATTTCATGATTCATGATTCATTTTATGATTCATGATTCATGATTCAATTCATGATTCATGATTCAATTCAGGATTCATGATTCAATTCATGATTTGATTCATGATTTATGATTCAATTAATGATTCATGACTCATGATTCAATTCATGATTCATGATTCAATTCATGATTTATGATTCATGATTCAATTCATGAATCATAATTCATGATTCAATTCATGATTCATGATTCAATTCATGATTCATGATTCATAATTCAATTCATGATTCATGATTCAATTCATGATTCGATTCATGATTCATGATTCAAATCATGATTCATGACTCATGATTCAATTCATGATTCATGATTCAATTCATGATTTATGATTCATGATACAATTCATGAATCATAATTCATGATTCAATTCATGATTCATGATTCAATTCATGATTCATGATTCATAATTCAATTCATGATTCATGATTTAATTCATGATTCGATTCATGATTCATGATTCAAATCATGATTCATGATTCAAATCATGATTCATGATTCATGATTCAATTCATGATTCATGATTCAATTCATGATTCATGATTCATGATTCAATTCATGATTCATGATTCATGATTCGATTCATGATTCATGATTCGATTCATGATTCATGATTCAATTCATGATTCATGATTCAATTCATGATTCGATTCATTATTCATGATTCATGATTCGATATATGATTCATGATTAAATTCATGATTCATGATTTATGATTCAATTCATGATTCATGATTCATGATTCAATTTATGATTCATGACTCATGATTCATGATTCAATTCATGAATCATGATTCGATTCATGATTCATGATCCAATTCTTGATTCATGATTCGATTCATGATATATGATTAAATTTATGATTCATGATTTATGATTCAAATCATGATTCATGATTTATTTCATGATTCAATTCATGGTTCATGAATCTTGATTCAAGTCATGATTTATTTAATGATTCATGATTCGATTCATGATTTATGATTCATGATTCAATTCATGATTCATGATTCAATTCGTGATTCATGATTCGATTCATGATTCATGATTAAATTTATGATTCATGATTTATGATTCAATTCTTGATTCATGATTTATTTCATGATTCAATTCATGGTTCATGAATCTTGATTCAATTCATGATTTATTTAATGATTCATGATTCGATTCATGATTCATGATTCAATTCTTGATTCAATTCATGATTTATTTCATGATTCATGATTCGATTCATGATTCATGATTCATGATTCAATTCAGGATTCAATTCAGGATTTATGATTCAATTCATGATTCATTATTCAATTCATGATTCATGATTAATGATTCGATTTATGATTCATGATTCAATTCATGATTCATTTCATGATTCATGATTCCTGATTCAATTCATGATTCCTGATTCAATTCATGATTCATTTCATGATTTATGATTCAATTCATGATTCGATTCATGATTCATGATTCATGATTCAATTCATGATTCATGATTCGATTCATGATTCATGATTCGAATTATGATTCATGATAAAATTCATGATTCATGATTTATGATTCAATTCATGATTCATGATTCATGATTTAATTCATGATTCAATATTCATGATTCATGATTCGATTTATAATTCATGGATCAATTCCTGATGCATGATTCAATTCTAAATTCATGATTCAATTCATGATTCATGATTCATTTCATGATACATGATTGAATTCATGATTCAATTCATGATTCAATTTATGATTCATAATGCATGATTCAATTCATGATTAAATTCATGATTGATGATTCATGATTCAATTCATGATTCATGATTCATGATTCGATTCATGATTCATGATTCAATTCATGATTCATGATTCATGATTCAATTCATGATTCATGATTCGATTCATGATTCATAATTCATGATTCAATTCATGATTCATGATTCATGATTCATGATTCGATTTATGATTCATGATTCATGATTTAATTCTTGATTCATGATTTGATTCATGATTCATTATTCAATTTTTAATTCATGATTTATGATTCAATTCATTATTTATTTCATGATTCATGATTCGATTCATGATTCATGATTCAAAATTCAATTCATGATTCAATTCAGGATTTATGATTCAATTCATGATTCATGATCCATTTCATGATTCATTTCATGATTCATGATTCGATTTATGATTTATGATTCAATTCATGATGCATGATTCAATTCAAGATTCATGATTCAATTCATGATTCATGATTCATTTCATGATTCATTTCATGATTCATTTCATGATTTATGATTCCTGATTCAATTCATGATTCATGATTCATTTCATGATTCATGATTCATTTCATGATTCATGATTTAATTCATGATTCGATTCATGATTTATGATTCAATTCATGATTCATGATTCGATTCATGATTCATGATTCAATTCATGATTCATGATTTATTTCATGATTCAATTCATGGTTCATGAATCTTGATTCAATTCATGATTCATTTCATGATTCATGATTTCATTCATGATTCATGATTCATGATTCAATTCATGATTCAATTCATGATTTAATTCATGATTCATGATTCGATTCATGATTCATGATTCAATTCTTGATTTATGATTTATGATTCATGATTTAATTCATGATTAATGATTTAATTCATGATTCATGATTCGATTCATGATTCATGATTCAATTCATGATTCATGATTCAATTCTTGAATCATGATTCATGATTCGAATTATGATTCATGATTCATTTCATGATTCATTTCATGATTCATGATTCCTGATTCAATTCATGATTCATGATTCATTTCATTATTCATGATTCAATTCATGATTCAATTCATGATTCAATTTATGATTCATAATTCATGATTCAATTCATGATTCAATTTATGATTCATGATTCATGATTCAATTCATGATTCATGATTCATGATTCGATTCATGATTCATGATTCAATTCATGATTCATGATTCAATTCATGATTCGTGATTCATGATTCATGATTCAATTCACTATTCATGATTAAATTCATGATTCATGATTAAATTCATGATTCATGATTCAATGCATGATTGAATTCTTGATTCAATTCATAATAAAATACATGATTCAAGATTCGATTCATGATTCATGTTTAAATTCATGATTCAATTCATGATTCCTTTTATGATTCATGATTCAATTCATGATTCATGATTCAATTCTTGATTTATGATTCATGATTCATGATTCAATTCATGATACATGATTCAATTCATGATTCATGATTCATTTCATGATTCATGATTCAATTCATGATTCGATTCATGATTCATGAGTCAATTCATAAATTCATGATTCGATTTATGATTCATGATTGAATTCTTGATTCATGATTCATGATTTGAATTATGAATCATGATTAAATTCATGATTCATGATTTATGATTCAATTCCTGATTCATGATTTATTTCATGATTCAATTCATGGTTCATGAATCTTGATTCAATTTATGATTTATTTCATGATTCGATTCATGATTCATGATTCAATTCATGATTCAATTCATGATTTATGATTCAATTCATGATTCATGATTCATGATTTAATTCATGATTCATGATTCATGATTCGATTTATAATTCATGATTCAATTCATGATGCATGATTCAATTTGTGATTCATGATTTAATTCATGATTCATGATTCATTTCATGATTCATGATTCAATTCATGATTCATGAGTCAATTCATGATTCATGATTCATTTCATGATTCATGATTTAATTCATAAATCAATTCATGATTCAATTTATGATTCATAATTCATGATTCAATTCATGATTCAATTCATGATTCATGATTCATGATTCAATTCATGATTCATGATTCAATTCATGATTCATGATTCAATGCATGATTCAATTCTTGATTCAATTCATAATTCAATTCATGATTCATGATTCAATTCATGATTCATGATTCAATTCTTAATTTATGATTCATGATTCAATTCATGATTCAATTCATTATTCATGATTCAATTCATGATTCATTATTCATTTCATGATTCATGATTCATTTTATGATTCATGATTCATGATTCAATTCATGATTCATGATTCAATTCAGGATTCATGATTCAATTCATGATTTGATTCATGATTTATGATTCAATTCATGATTCATGACTCATGATTCAATTCATGATTCATGATTCAATTCATGATTTATGATTCATGATTCAATTCATGAATCATAATTCATGATTCAATTCATGATTCATGATTCAATTCATGATTCATGATTCATAATTCAATTCATGATTCATGATTCAATTCATGATTCATGATTCAATTCATGATTCATGATTCATAATTCAATTCATGATTCATGATTCAATTCATGATTCGATTCATGATTCATGATTCAAATCATGATTCATGACTCATGATTCAATTCATGATTCATGATTCAATTCATGATTTATGATTCATGATTCAATTCATGAATCATAATTCATGATTCAATTCATGATTCATGATTCAATTCATGATTCATGATTCATAATTCAATTCATGATTCATGATTTAATTCATGATTCGATTCATGATTCATGATTCAAATCATGATTCATGATTCAAATCATGATTCATGATTCATGATTCAATTCATGATTCATGATTCAATTCATGATTCATGATTCAATTCATGATTCATGATTCATGATTCGATTCATGATTCATGATTCGATTCATGATTCATGATTCAATTCTTGATTTATGATTTATGATTCATGATTTAATTCATGATTAATGATTTAATTCATGATTCATGATTCGATTCATGATTCATGATTTAATTCATGATTCATGATTCAATTCTTGAATCATGATTCATGATTCGAATTATGATTCATGAATAAATTCATGATTCATGATATATGATTCAATTCATGGTTCATAAATCTTTATTCAATTCATGATTTATTTCATGATTCATGATTCGATTCATGATTCATGATTCATGATTCAATTCATGATTCAATTCATGATTTATTTCATAATTCATGATTCGATTCATGATTCATGATTCAATTCATGATTCAATTCATGATTTATGATTCAATTCATGATTCATGATTCATGATTTAATTCCTGATTAATGATTCATGATTCATGATTCGATTTATAACTCATGATTCAATTCATGATGCATGATTCAATTCGTGATTCATGATTCAATTCATGATTCATGATTCATTTCATGTTTCATTTCATGATTCATGATTCCTGATTCAATTCATGATTCATGATTCAATACATGATTCATGATTCATTTCATTATTCATGATTCAATTCATGATTCAATTCATGATTCAATTTATGATTCATTATTCATGATTCAATTCATGATTCATGATTCATGATTCGATTCATGATTCATGATTCAATTCATGATTCATGATTCAATTCATGATTCGTGATTCATGATTCATGATTCAATTCATGATTCATGATTAAATTCATGATTCGTGATTCGATTCATGATTCATGATTCATGATTCAATTCATGATTCATGATTCAATTCATGATTCATTATTCATTTCATGATTCATGATTCATTTTATGATTCATGATTCATGATTCAATTCATGATTCATGATTCAATTCAGGATTCATGATTCAATTCATGATTCGATTCATGATTTATGATTCAATTCATGATTCATGACTCATGATTCAATTCATGATTCATGATTCAATTCATGATTCATGATTCAATTCATGATTCATGATTCATAATTCAATTCATGATTCATGATTCAATTCATGATTCGATTCATGATTCATGATTCAAATCATGATTCATGACTCATGATTCAATTCATGATTCATGATTCAATTCATGATTTATGATTCATGATTCAATTCATGAATCATAATTCATGATTCAATTCATGATTCATGATTCAATTCATGATTCATGATTCATAATTCAATTCATGATTCATGATTCAATTCATGATTCGATTCATGATTCATGATTCAAATCATGATTCATGATTCATGATTCAATTCATGATTCATGATTCAATTCATGATTCGATTCATTATTCATGATTCATGATTCGATATATGATTCATGATTAAATTCATGACTCATGATTTATGATTCAATTCATGATTCATGATTCATGATTCAATTTATGATTCATGACTCATGATTCATGATTCAATTCATGAATCATGATTCGATTCATGATTCATGATCCAATTCTTGATTCATGATTCGATTCATGATATATGATTAAATTTATGATTCATGATTTATGATTTAAATCATGATTCATGATTTATTTCATGATTCAATTCATGGTTCATGAATCTTGATTCAAGTCATGATTTATTTAATGATTCATGATTCGATTCATGATTTATGATTCATGATTCAATTCATGATTCATGACTCATGCTTCATGATTCAATTCATAATTCATGATTCAATTCGTGATTCATGATTCGATTCATGATTCATGATTAAATTTATGATTCATGATTTATGATTCAA
>JAVHZZ010000002.1:179590551-179593051 GCA_036250195.1 Mixophyes australis | reverse complement strand
GGTTAGGTTTAGGGGGTTAGGGGGTTAGGGTTAGGGTTAGGAGGTTAGGGTTAGGGTTAGGGCGTTAGGGTTAGGGTTAGGGTTAGGGGTTAGGGTTAGGGTTAGGGTTAGGGGGTTAGGGTTAGGGTTAGGGGGTTAGGGTTAGGGTTAGGGTTAGGGGGTTAGGGTTAGGGTTAGGGTTTAGGGTTAGGGTTAGGGTTAGGGTTAGGTGTTAGGGTTAGGGTTAGGTGGTTAGGGTTAGGGTTAGGGTTAGGGTTAGGGTTAGGGTTAGGGTTAGGGTTTATGATTCAATTCTTGATTCATGATTCATGATTCGATTCATGTTTCATGATTAAATTCATAATTCATTTCATGATTCAATTCATGATTCAATTCATGATTCATGATTCATGATTCAATTCATGATTCATGATTCATGATTCAATTCATGATTCATGATTCATGATTCGATTCATGATTAATGATTCAATTCATGATTCAATTCATGATTCATGATTCATGATTCAATTCATAATTCAATTCATGATTAAATATGACCGGGTTAGGGTTAGGGTTAGGGTTGGGGTTTAGGTTAGGGTTAGGGGTTAATGGTTAGGAGATAGGGTTAGGGTTAGGGTTAGGGTTAAGGGGTTAGGGTTAGGGTTAGGGTTAGGCTTAGGGTTAGGGTTAGTGTTAGGGGGTTAGGGTTAGGGTTAGGGTTAGGGGGTTAGGGTTAGGGTTAGAGTTAGGGTTTAGGGTTAGGGTTAGGGTTAGGGTTAGGTGTTAGGGTTAGGGGGTTAGGGTTAGGGTTAGGGTTCATGATTCAATTCTTGATTCTTGATTCATGATTCGATTCATGTTTCATGATTAAATTCATGATTCATTTCATGATTCAATTCATGATTCAATTCATGATTCATGATTCATGATTCAATTCATGATTCATGATTCATGATTCAATTCATGATTCATGATTCATGATTAAATTCATGATTAATGATTCAATTCATAATTCAATTCATGATTAAATATGACCGGGTTAGGGTTAGGGTTAGGGTTGGGGTTTAGGTTAGGGTTAGGGGTTAATGGTTAGGAGATAGGGTTAGGGTTAGGGTTAGGGTTAAGGGGTTAGGGTTAGGGTTAGGGTTAGGGGATAGGGGTTAGGGGTTAGGGTTAGGGTTAGGGTTAGGATTAGGGTTAGGTTTAGGGGGTTAGGGGGTTAGGGTTAGAGTTAGGAGGTTAGGGTTAGGGTTAGGGCATTAGGGTTAGGGTTAGGGTTAGGGTTAGGGGTTAGGGTTAGGGTTAGGGTTAGGGGGTTAGGGTTAGGGTTAGGGGGTTAGGGTTAGGGTTAGGGTTAGGGGTTAGGGTTAGGGTTAGGGTTAGGGGTTAGGGTTAGGCTTAGGGTTAGGGTTAGGGTTAGGGGGTTAGGGTTAGGGTTAGTGTTAGGGGGTTAGGGTTAGGGTTAGGGTTAGGGGGTTAGGGTTAGGGTTTAGGGTTAGGGTTAGGGTTAGGTGTTAGGGATAGTTGTTTAGGGTTAGGGTTAGGGTTAGGGTTAGGGTTAGAGGTTAGGGTTAGGGTTAGGGTTAGGGTTAGGGGGTTAGGGTTAGGGTTAGGGTTCATGATTCAATTCTTGATTCATGATTCATGATTCGATTCATGTTTCATGATTAAATTCATGATTCATGATTTATGATTTAATTCATGATTCATGATTTATTTCATGATTCAATTCATGATTTATTTCATGATTCATGATTCGATTAATGATCCATGATTCAATTCATGAGTCATGATTCATGATTCGATTCATGATTCATTATTCATAATTCAATTCATGATTCATGAATCATGATTCAATTCATGATTCATGTTTCAATTCATGATTTAATTCTTGATTCAATTCATAATTCAATTTATGATTCATGATTCAACTCATGATTCATGATTCAATGCATAATTCATGATTCATTTCATGATTAATTTCATGATTTATGATGCAATTCATGATTCATGATTCGATTCATGATTCATGATTCATTTTATGATTCATGATTTATGATTCAATTCACGATTTGTGATTCATAATTCAATTCATGATTCATGATTCATGATTCGATTCATGATTCATGCTTCAATTCATGATTCATGAATTATGATTCAATTCATGATTCATGATTTGATTCATGATTCATGATTCAATTCATGATTCATGATTCAATTCATAATTCATGAATCATGATTCGATTCATGATTCATGTTTAAATTCATGATTCAATTCCTGATTCAATTCATAATTCAATTCATGATTCAATTCATAATTCAATTCATGATTCATGATTCAATTCATGATTCATTATTCATGATTCAATGCATGATTCCTGATTCGTATCATGATTCATGTTTGAATTCATGATTTAATTCATGATTCATGATTCAATTCATGATTCATGATTCAATTCATGATTCATGATTCTATTCATAATTCATGATTCGATTCATGATTCATGATTCATTTCATGAT
>JAVHZZ010000002.1:179578051-179580551 GCA_036250195.1 Mixophyes australis | reverse complement strand
TCAATTCATAATTCAATTCATGATTCATGATTCAATTCATGATTCATTATTCATGATTCAATTCATGATTCATGTTTGAATTCATTATTCAATTCATGATTCATGATTCAATTCATGATTCATGATTCAATTCATGATTCATGATTCATGATTCAATTCATAATTCATGATTCGATTCATGATTCATAATTCATGATTCAATTCAAGATTCATGATTCATGATTCAGTTCATGATTCATGATTCAATTCATGATTCATGATTCATTTCATGATTCATTTCATGATTTATGATTCAATTCATAATTCATGATTCATGATTCCATTCATGATTTGTGATTCATGATTCAATTCATGATTCATAATTCAATTCATGATTTGTGATTCATGATTCGATTCATGTTTGATGATTCGATTCATGATTCATGATTCAATTTATGATTCATGATTCTTAATTCATGATTCAATTCATGATTTATGATTCGATTCATGATAAATGATTCATGATTCAAATCATGAGTCATGATTCATGATTTGATTCATGATTCGATTCATGATTTATGATTCATGATTCAATTCATGATTCATGATTCGATTCATGATTCTTGATTCAATTTATAACTCAATTCATGATTCAATATGTCCGGGTTAGGGTTAGGGTTAGGGTTAGGGTAAGGGTTAGGGTTAGGGTTAGGGGTTAGGGTAAGGGTTAGGGTTAAGGGGTTAGTGTTAGGGTTAGGGCTAGGAATAGGGTTAGGGTTAGGGTTAGGATTAGGGTTAGGGTTAGGGTTAGGGTTAGGGGTTGGGGTTAGGGTTAGGGTTAAAGGTTAGGGTTAGGGTTAGGGTTAGGGGGTTAGGGTTAGGGGGTTAGGGTTAGGGTTAGGGTTAGGGTTTGGGGTTAGGGTTAGGGCTAGGGTTAGGGGTTAGGGGTTATAATTAGGGTTAGGGGGTTAGGGTTAGGGTTAGGGTTAGGGTTAGGGGTTAAGGTTAGGGTTAGTATTAGGGTTAGGGTTATGGGTTAGGGTTAGAGTTAGGGTTAGGGGGTTAGGGTTAGGGTTAGGGTTAGGGTTAGGGGTTAGGGTTGGGGATAGGGTTAGGGTTAGGGTTAGGGGTTAAGGTTAGGGTTAGGGTTTGTGTTAGGGTTAAGGATATGGTTAGGGTTAGGGTTAGGGGGTTAGGGTTAGGTTTAGGGGGTTAGGGTTAGGGTTAGGGTTAGGGGTTAGAGTTAGGGTTAGGATTAGGGTTAGGGGGTTAGGGTTAGGGTTAGGGCTAGGGGGTTAGGGTTAGGGTTAGGGGTATAGGGTTAGGGTTAGGGTTAAGGTTAGGGTTAGAATTAGAATTTGGGGTTAGGGTTAGGGTTAAGGTTAGGGGTTAGGGTTAGGGTTAAGGGGTTAGGGTTAGGGTTAGGGTTAGGGTTAGGGGTTAGGGTTAGGGTTAAGAGGTTAGGGTTAGAGTTAGGGTTAGGGTTAAAGGGTTAGGGTAAGGGTTAGGGGTTAGATTTAGGGTTAGGGTTTGGGTTAGGGTGTTAGGGTTAGGGTTAGGGTTAGGGGGTTAGGGTTAGGGTTAGGGTTAGGGGGTTAGGGTTAGGCTTAGGGTTTAGGGTTAGGGTTAGGGTTAGGGTTAGGTGTTAGGGTTAGGGTTAGGGTTAGGGGTTAGGGTTAGGGTTAGGGGGTTAGGGTTAGGGGGTTAGGGTTATGGTTAGGGTTCATGATTCAATTCTTGATTAATGATTCATGATTCGATTCATGTTTCATGATTAAATTCATGATTTATGATTTATGATTTAATTCATGATTCATGATTTATTTCATGATTCAATTCATGATTTATTTCATGATTCATGATTCGATTAATGATCCATGATTCAATTCATGAGTCATGATTCATGATTCGATTAATGATTCATGAATCATAATTCAATTCATGATTCATGAATCATGATTCAATTCATGATTCATGTTTCAATTCATGATTTAATTCTTGATTCAATGCATAATTCATGATTCATTTCATGATTAATTTCATGATTTATGATTCAATTCATGATTCATGATTCATGATTCATGATTCGATTCATGATTCATGATTCATTTTATTATTCATGATTCATGATTCAATTCATGATTTGTGATTCATGATTCAATTCATGATTCATGATTCATAATTCAATTCATGATTCATGATTCATAATTCAATTCATGATTCATGATTCATGATTCGATTCATGATTCATGCTTCAATTCATGATTCATGATTTATGATTCAATTCATGATTCATGATTTGATTCATGATTCATGATTCAATTCATGATTCATGATTCAATTCATAATTCAATTCATGATTCATGATTCAATTCATGATTCATTATTCATGATTCAATGCATGATTAATGATTCAATTCATGATTCATGTTTGAATTCATTATTCAATTCATGATTCATGATTCAATTCTTGATTCATGATTCATGATTCAATTCATAATTCATGATTCGATTCATGATT